>VYZV01012850.1:288396-382577 GCA_013401275.1 Pandion haliaetus | reverse complement strand
GGGGCCGCCGTGTCGGGCGGTGGGTGAGGTGAGGGGGGGCCGCCATATCGGGCGGTGGGTGAGGTGAGGGGGGCCGCCATGTCGGGAGCCGCCCGTCCCCTCTGAGGCGCTGCCTCCCCCGGCTGTGAGGTGGCCGGGGACGGTCGGAGGCAGTCGGGGCGGGCTGACAAGCCCTTCTCCCCCGGCCCTGCCCCGAGACACCTTCCGTGCTGAGGGAAGGGGGCGGCCGGGCCGCTGTCTCTGCAGCCCGACCCTGGTGAGCAGGGCGGGCAGAGGTGACAACACCGCCGGGGCCTTCAGCCATGGCTGGCTCTGGTCCAGGCTCTTGCAGTGAGGCCTTGCCCTAAGGCTGGGGAGCCCGTGGGGGATCTGGGCAAGCTGGTCCTGTCCACCGTGTTGCTGGTCTATGGAGGGGTACGAGTAATGCCATAAGGCCGTGCTCTGCCTCGGGGCAGCAGCCAGTTCCTGGGGACTGTTGTCAGGTTTGGCAGGGCCATGCCTGTATCTCCACACTCGCCGCCTCTGACATCTTTCACTTTGATAAACAGCATCCTGTGGTAGCGGACCGAGATGCTGCTGTCATAAGGGATGTCCACAGCTCCTAATGTATTCAGCTGCAGGTTTGCATCACCACAAGGTTTGCCAATGCCCCCTTTTCTGTATCTGGTTTTTTTTTCCTGAATAATTGGTGGAGAACCTTGCCCTGTTTTTGGGTAATAACCGATTGAAAGGGCTGTTGGCCAACCATGCTGTTGGGGGAGCTTTTTGCAGCAGAAGCAGCTTCCATCTGTTACCTGTGAAATGATGCTTCATTTCTGCAGGCTGTAGAGGAGAAGGAATTAAGCAAAAGGAATTCAGGACTATGTATAGGGAGGGTGGTTGTCTAGAGGTCTAGCAGATGTTGCACATGTCCTGGGAGCTAGCTTAGTTCTTGTCTTGAGAGCCTGGTAGCAGCAGCACACTGGCAGAAAATTAGTAGACTGTCCTTCTGTCTAAGGAGCAGAGGGATTTTGCTCTATTGAGCAATCACGTCTCAGGTTCTTCTGAGCTACAATGGAGAACTGCTGTTATGATCCATGTTTGGCGGTGAGGGAATAACAGCTGCTAAGAAAACTTGGGAGGTGATGGCAGAAAGATACTTAACGATGGGGTATGAATTCAGAAGAAAAGGGTAAGGATGCAAAGGGATAAGGGTAATAGGAGAAAACTTGTAAAAACTCAAGAGATGAAGACTAGGACTGCGAAATGAATCACAGTAAGGCTGGAGGAGACTGAGAAACCGTGTTTATACTTTCTAAAGCAGTATCACTTCTATCTGCATTGCTCAGGAATGGCTTTTTTTGAACATGTTCTTAGAAACCTCCAATTGTGGATGTTCCACAATATCCCTAGGCAAAAAAAGAAGTGGATCAATTAATGTTTTAAGGGATTTTTCCAAAGTCTCTCCTGGATGCTAAATAGTTCAGAGTGCCTTCAGCTTTGGACTGTCCTTCCTCTGCTGGGAAACATGCTTATCAAGTGAGATTGGCAGTGGGGTGGAAATCAAGTCAACGGAGATCTTCTCAGTCTGGTGTTCACAAAGAAAATCCTGTATGAGGCAATCCTTTGTAATGCCAGCCAAGAAGAGAGTGCTCCCCTCCCCCAGTTTATCGATGTGTGTAATGAAAGAAGGTTCACTGGGGCCCTGAATAAAGGAAGGAGAAAAATCTTCATTCTTGGCTGGGTTCATTTCACTTCTTTGTGGTCTAGGTGAGACTAACTGCCATGTGGAAAAAGGGTGGGGTGTTGGCGCTCCCATATTTACATACTGTAGAAGGGCACTGGTGTTTGCTTGTGCAGAATGCGTGACTGGACTCTCCTGGAGTCTTCTGAGCTTGCAGCAGAAGCAATCTCCATGTAACCTCCTAGTCCATGAGACCCTGGATTCAAAACCAGGCTGCAATAATGGATGGAGTCAAATGCTTCAATGCTATTAGCTCAAAGTACGCTTTGCTTCTTCAGCAGTGTGTCTCCTTTTCTGCAGCCTTCTCCTCTGATATTGGGTAGCTGGACAAATAGATTTTCGTCAAATCATTGGTGACATGAAACTCTGAGCTTAGTAATGCACTTATGTGGTGTTTCCTAAGTCTCTGATGGAAGGAAGAGGCTGAGCAGAAAGCACTGTTCACTCACTGGTGAAGGTTTAGAGTTGGCAGTGAAGTTAAATTTTTCTTAAAAATAAGTTCTTATAATCTCCAGACTTTCGTTAATTAAAATATATGAGTCTTCCTGTGTGAACATTTTACAAAAATTAAATAAATCTGTAAGGAACATAACACTTGAATGCTTGTAGCACACGTGGAGCCCAGAACTTAAGAGTCGAACCAAGTCTGGACACAAATGAAATTGACTTAATTAATTTTTTTTTTTTTAATTAATTGCCAAAGAGGAGCTCTGAATGTGTAACAGTATTAAAAAAGAAAAATCACTTCAGTTATTTTAGTGATTAAAAAAGGACAGTAGTACTAGAAGGAAGGAATTAGCTTATGCTACAGATGTGTATTTATAATCACACATGGAGAAATGGGCTTTAGGATTTTTATATGATACATATATATTACACTACATGGCACACCTTTAGATTCTCAGAGCCCACCCTTTTAATAATAAAACAGGTGTGTTTTATCATAGAGAATGTGTGAACCCTCCCAAATTGCCCAGCAAAATGCTGTCTGTTTAACAGGTGAGGGGAAACATAAATTGCGAGTATGACAAGTAGTCAGTGGCAGAGCAGGGGACTGAAGCTGGGAGTCTTAACTGCTGGGGAAACATGGTTTCTTTTCTCAGTCAGTTAGTGATTAAATGGTTCCTGCAAGCAACCGACGGGAAGATAAGAAATTTTGATCTTGTGGACCAGCTTGTTAGATTTTAATGCTAGTTGTGCCTCTGCTTTTAAAGAGACAGGAAGGATCAAATATGAGGGACATACTCCAGTCCTTTCTTTTTGCCTGATGTGGAAATGCAGTAGTACAACAGGCTGTTAATTTGAGCCTGATAAAAGTACATCTTGTGCTTGGAGAGATGTCTGTTTCTGGTAGCCTATTTCTGATAGTATTCAAGCTTGACTCAAGTGTCCAAGTGTCTCAGGTTGAAAAGTTGTTGTCTTAAAAGCAAAGCTGTAACTAGCACTTCACACAGCTGACTCTTGTCCTAGGCTTTCACTGTGACTTCCACAAATCCCATTTTACAGTTTCCTTTGCAACACTTGTCTCTGTTGTGGGAGCAGAGAACTGGTGACAGACTCATGTCGAGCCTCTCCTTGATTCTGCTCTGCTGATCACAAAGATCCTATTACTCTGAAATCTGTGTAGAGCTGCTGTCCTTGGCAGCAGGGATGAAATCTTGCTAGTTATTACCATTTTGAATAAATCTGTCCTCAGACTTTCCTTTTGCACAGTGGCTCACAAACAGATGGTACAAAGGTGTGTGAATTGCCTCAAACTAATCTGCTGGCCTTGCCAGGGTTGCCTGATCTCCTAGTGCTTAATCTAGTGCTGCATGAATGGGTCTGTGGTCATTACACTCCGCAGTTTTGCCTCATTTGGGGTGGAAAGGAGCACGCTGCTGTTAAATATTATCTGAGTTTGTGTAGAACTGGCTAGAAACCCTGGTCAGGAGCTAGGGCCCTGCTCTGCTGTCAAGTCCCAGAAAAAGGAGAGTGCCTGCTGCAAATGCCTCGCTACCTTGGCTCGTGGGGTTGCTCAGTTGGCATGTTGGCAAGAAGCAAAAGGAGAACACAGTGAGGGAGACTAGCGGCTGCTTGCCCCCTTGGTTCCCCACTGGCAATTTGTAGTAACCTTAGAATTGGTTTAAGGACAGCCCTCCGGGTGGGTCCTGTTGGAGGAATTGTTGGGAGTGGGCATTCGATGTAAAGGTGCAGAGAGCTCTTCGCTGGGAAAGAGAAAGCGAAGGTGGTGCTAGCGTCAGACTGAGGACAGTTCAGAATGGGGGGAGGCTGCGCCTTGGGACCTTTTCCTGTTTATAGGACATGGTCAGCTCCACTCTGTTTTCCTGTTTCCTGTGACGTGTCCTGTTTGCCTGGGGATTGCCTGTTCAGGGCTGTGATTCTCTGTTCGGTAACTGGCAAGATGCTTGCAAACCGAGCGTCTTCCTTTTCTGACTCCTACAGTGTGTGTGTGGTGTGCTTTAAAGAACCTGAAACCCAACATTTATAACTCTTGGGAAATAAAGACTGGAGGTGTCCAGTAGGACTGGTTCCACCTTTGTGTGGCCAGCCTGCAGGTAGGAGGTCTTTACACCTTGCCCAGGTGAACTGAAAGCAAAAGTCTCCCTCCTTGCCCACTCCGAGATGTGACATCACCTTGGCTCTGCTCACTGAGTTCCCAGCAACCACTCTGTGCTACAGCTGTCTCATCCTTTTGGTGTTAAGAGCTTGGTTCAGGCAGCAGCATCTTTCTCTGCCAGTTAGCTCTGTAACTTCAGCAGCCTCTGCGGTGGGTTGTGTGTGGGGTCAAGAACTTCCTTTGCTCTCCAGATGTGCTGGTCATGTTTCCAGGGTAGAGTTGAGCTACTGATCCCTCAATTCTTCTGGCAATGATGAAGTTCTCATCCTGATTGCACTGCTGATGCAGAGCTGGTTGTATGCACTGTGCTGGCGGAACATCAGGCTCTTTCTTGCCTGTGCTGCAGCTCGCTCCCCAAAAGAGGACAGATCTGTGCTTATCTGAAGGATCCGAAGTGGCCCCAGCTCACAGCATTGCTGGTGAGGGTTCAGCTTCTTGTGAGCTCTTCGGGTTAAAGCACTGTCAAGGTTAGCTGCCGTGCTGTGGGATTTGTTATTGAAGCATGTGCAGTACCAACGCTTCTAACTAAATCTTGACATTTCCAGATGAAGATATCCATGGCTGGTGAACAAGACTGTTCTAGGTCTCTGTATTTCCCTTCTCTGTGAGCTAGATACAGGCTGTTGTGTGAGCTCAGCATGAGGAAATGGATATTTAGATCCCCAGAGATGCTGTGTGCAGAATACAATCAGCTTAAAAACATCCAGTAATGTTCTATCAAGGAGATGAATATTATGTGGATCAAGTAGCTTCATGATGCCAGGCTGTTAATTAAAACAGTGGGGCTGTGGGGATGTGAGTGACTCAGTACTGAATCTGTGTCCCAGGATTGTACACGGGATACCATCTGTTGATGACGACCTGACTTGCTGTAGCTATTAAAAATGAAAGAAATGGTGTTTTAGTGTAATCTGCTTGCCAAGATGGCAGCCGTGACGTTAACATGGCTGCAGCATCCAATGTTGCAGCTTGAGTTATTGCTGCTATGCTTCTCTAACTCCATGTAATTTTAGTCAGAGACCGTGTTCTTCAATCTGTTTTAGCTGTTGTGTTACCACCTGTAAAATAGCAGCTGTGTTCAACCTCTAAGGAGGCCTCAGGCTAGTGGGAGGTAAAGGGATCTGTGTCTTCTGGAGGGAAATGGTTTTCTGCTTCCCCTCTAGATGAGAGCGAATCCATTATTTATGCATGATCTTCAATTAGCAGCAATTGCTGCTCACTGTTGTCAGTGGGAGTGGCTGTGGCAGGCCACCAGTCTGTACATGTGGCAATTATACATGCGGTTGTGGTACATGGTTTGAAAGGGGGTGTAGGATGTTTCATGCATTACATAGATTGGATTTCCAAATACTTGGCTCTTTTTGAGGAGTGTAATTAGAGGTCAGATTTGCAAAATAGCTTTGCTTCCATTTAAGCATTTCGTGCCCCGGTTACAAAGAGCACAGCTCCTTCGCACACTCAGGAAGCTGTAAGTCGGGCTGTAAACACTTGGCTGTTCCTACAGATCCCCTCTGAGGAGCTGTGATGTTGAATCATTTGGAAAAAGTTGTTCTTCCATTGGGAAGAGGTTTGGTGGGAACTTGCTTTGGTGGCCAGGTGATGAAGAGGGTTTCGGCACTAGAGCAGAGTTTAAGAAGTTGCCTAAACACCTGTGGATTTTTTTTCTGGTTTTGGTTTTAAAGACTAGAGGGTCACCTGGGCTGATTCACTGCATGGCTGGAAGGACCAGGACAAGCAATAAGCAAGCAGCCTCTATGGCACTGGAGCGTTAAGGCAGATCGCTGCAGGGCAGTAACCTGCTATACCAGTTTGGGGGCAGCCGGCCTGCCTGCCTGCCCGCCCCTCTCACTTTTTGGCCTTTGGGTGGTAGTGACACATCACCTGTTCCCAGACTGTGGCTGTTAATTCCAGAGCCGATAGCAAAGGGGGAAGTGCAGCACTTCGTGTCAGAGCTGTGAATGAGCTGTTCTCCCTGGAGTTCCTTCTTAGCTGCATTTAGAAACAGCATAGAGCTGGGCAAGCTTTCTGCCTGCTACAGCAGAGCTGGGAGTGGGCAGGAATTAAGTTAAACACACATTCATATTTTTGCCCCTTTCCCATCTGACATGGTGGACCCGCCCACGGTGCTCATTATCTCAGTGAGAGCTGCTGTTTGCTTTAGATCCGGTGCACGTTGCAGGTAGCAGGCTCCCCTCGTCCCAAGCTGAGGGCTGGGGTTGCTCATGTGGATGGCTCATCTGACCTGCCGAGCGTGCCACCACCACGCCTTGGCATGGCTGGGGAAACTCCTGGAGAAGCTTCCATTTTCCTTTTCTGACTGAAATCGTGCATCCATCTCTTTCACACTGCTTGGCATAAATAGGCACGTATTTATCCCACCCCTGTAGCTGGACCCTTGGGCTGAGTGAGCACTCCCAGACTTGTTTGGGTGATGCCTATCTCTTGGCAGGTATTAGTATTTAGATGGGAATAGCTGTGCTCAGTTTTAGGCTGGCTGAAAAGTTAAGTCTTTTCTGATTATTCAGAGCTCCTAGGGTTTGGATGCCTGAGATGATGTGTAATGGAGATGCCTTCTTGTTCAGCAAACAGTGCTGGCATTTTCATCTTCTGGGGAGTGGCAGGTCATCACCACACTTCTGCAGGGTTGGAGTCACCTCTGGCCCTGTGTGTCTGAGCCTCTGCTTCACCTTGAATGGCCAGCACTGCTCTCTGGCACTACAAAGCCATAAAGGGCAAAGCAAGGTCCAGTCTGCTTTGTTCAGCTGCGTATAACCTGACACCCAGGTTGTCATCATTGTTTTGATTTCTAAGTGGATGCCATGCTGTCACAAAGAAGCTGGGGTGATATAACATTGGGACTTTGCAGCCAGCTGTACAGAGCTGTCTTTCCAGCTGCAGCCTGGCAGCTTGTATCTTCCTCTTTGAATTGCACACTTAGTGCTTTTTAAGAACAAAGCCTTGGCAGTGACCAGCTGCACTGAGTCTGCTTCCCTATAAATATTTGATTCAGGAAGATCAATTCCGTTGCATCTGTAAGTGCTTTGAGGTGGGTCTGTCAGTTCCGTGGGTCTGTTCATGCCCTAATGTGATATGTCCCTGATTGCTTCCTTGAGACTTTGGTTACAATAGAAGTAGTTCCAGTGCATGCTCAGGGCATCCTTGGCTTACTCTGAAGGTGACAGAGCGTGTGACAGTAGCCCGGCCCATGCATGCTGGTAAAGACCTTGTAATACATGCCCTAGGTTGCAGACAAGCGGGAAGCCTCATGTATGTTGTGACTCCATGAAAGACTTGGAGAGTCCTAGTCTGATGCAGTTGGTCACATAACTGTCTTGCTGCTCACCCACTTGCTGAGGGAATGCTCTGTTTGGGAGATCAGATTGGCTAAAGCCCTGATAACAAAGAGGTTGAGGTACAAAACCAGTGCCAGTATGTTTTATTGAACCTCTTCTGTGCCTGGTCCCATCGCCAAGCCAGGCATAATCGCTAATGTTTGGACCTCATAAAATGGTAGTTCTGCATCTGTAACTATGTTTGTCTCTCCACAGCCTGTGGAGGCAACGGATGATGCCTTTTGGGACCAGTTCTGGGCAGACACAGCCACTTCAGTGCAGGATGTCTTTGCCCTTGTACCAGCTGCAGAGATCCGAGCAGTGAGAGAAGAATCGCCTTCAAACTTGGCGACTTTGTGTTATAAGGTAAGGTTGGTGCTGTCTTATTCCATGGTGCTGTGCTAGCAGGGGGGCGTCCCTGGATCAATAGCGTTATGACTCCCCAGGGGAGAAAGGTACCATATTATTTCCTTGTACCACACGAAGTGCTTGCTTGTCGCTGTCTTCTTGTGATGGTAACTCTCAGCCCTTCCTCTCTTGGTTTAGCACAGACCGCAGCTGGCATTTGCTCACTTTGGAGCCTTTTCCCTCTTGTCCCCTTCCTTTGTTTCACTCTGCCCTCTTGGGTCCTGCCTCCTGTATAAACCGCTTCCTGCTTAGGGGACTTTGTAGCAAGGCCGCATATTTGTGGCGAGGCTGGTACATCCGATTCCTTGTCTGCATCTAATTGTTCCTCGCCATGCATCAGTTGGGCTTCAAGCTGGTAGAACCCGGAGGGATGTGGAGATTGTCACTGTACAAGTGCCTGGATGAATTTCAAGGGAGATCTTAAGACTTTTCTTCCTTCTGCTGTGATATCAGAACATCCTTGATACTGCTTCTGGTGTTGCCACGTCCCTGTGTGGAGCACAAGGGACATTGACTCATGTTTCCTACCCTGCTAGGTTTGGCAAATTGTCAAGCTGGTGAGCAACAACCTGAGACTTATTCTGCCTGGGAAAGTGCAGGTGTTAATAATTCTCCTGATTAGCCTGAATTTGTAGTGTTGGAACCATTTGGAATGGCATTTTCCCCAGTTTTAAATGGTTGTTGCTGTCCTGTTTTTCTTTCCTGCTCTACAAAATGTGAATGAGGTACCTCTGACTGGGAGTCATGCCTCAGACAGATGCCAGTAGTGGATACTTGAGAAAGAATACAATATGAGGAAAAATGGAATGCTTCTTCCCTAGTGCTGTCTCCTGGCTTCTGGCAGTCAGCAGCTTGGGAATCGAAAAGGGCAGAGGAGACCTGTACTGACTATGTAATGCCTTTGACTCTGTGTCCCCTTTCCCCCCAAACCAAGACTAAAATATGGGCTGTTCTCCCTACTGGAAACAGTTGTGTTGGGAGACCTGGTGACTGCAGGTCTGTTTATCCAGGAGCCCTAGATCTTGGGATATCAGGGTCAGAGGAGCTGGCAGACTCCTGCAGTGCTTTTGCTAGGCTGAGGGCCCTGACCTGTGCCATGTGCAGTGTGCCACTGGACTTAGCAATGCTGTGTGTTCATGGAGAGCACAACAGTGTGGCTGAAATGTCATTTGCAGTCATGGCTAGAGACTCAGACTGTACAGAGTCATAAATGTGCCTGAAAAAATAGTAAGCTCAGTCACAAAGTAGTGTGTCGACAGACTGAGACTGTGCAAACAGCATTTAAATATCCATTAAGGCAATGACGCAAGCTAGCAGAGTCAGTGACCCAGACAGTCTGCTATGAAAATAAGCAGGGACATGTGACCTCATGAATTAAAAAGCAGCAAGGTGAATCCTTGGTAAATGTTTTGGCTTTCATTCCCCCTCTGTTTCCCCTTGGGATCAGGGAGTAAGAGCAAGTGGGTGCAGCTGCTGCGGGAAGGAGCTGCCTTTTTCTGTCTCTGGGTAAAGCCTCCTGCCGCTGCCTCCTGGGGCTGTGGTTGCTGGCTGGCAAGACCCACATCCTATTCTAAAAAAACCAGTGACTGTCTCCATTTGCAGTTTCAGCAGTGATTGAATGGACTGCAGAGACTTAGCCCAGAAGCTTTCCCAAGCAGCGGTCCTGTTCACAGGCTCAGTGGGGGAAACCTGGACTACCACCCTCCTTTGCAGCAGGATCTTGACAGCCTCTACCAGAGTCTGTCATCTGTACACTTAATGGTCACAGGCAGCAGCTTAGCTCCCACCTCTTGAGTCAGGAGAGGTCCCTTCTGTAATCACAACAGCACATACAGATCTGTCAGTTTGTGTGCTTCTGTGCAATCTTCCCCTCCCTCACACCATGCAGCACAGCGCTGCTGCCTTGGTTCTGCCTGCATCTTGTGTACTTGATGCGGCTGATTAAGCTGATCTGCTCTTTGCAGTCTGTGGTGTCATGGAGCAGTGCTGGAAGGAGCCTTCTGGTGCTCTGGCTGTCTGTCTCACATGGCATGACCCGTGTGCTGTGTGGATTAGCCCTGGCATGTGAGGTATCTAGCAGTGGGACAGTAGAAATTCAAGAAGGTCTGTTTAAGATCATTAACCCTATTTCTGCAGTGTTTCAAACAGCAACAGCACCTGTACCATTGAACTCAGAGAAAATGGGCTCCAGGAACTGCTTATAACTATGTGAGGGTGTCACCAGCAGGACAGACCTGCCCAACTCTTGCTCACTTGTGTTGAGGCTAATGCTACCTGCCTTGGTTTTGTTTCCTTCAGGCTGTGGAGAAGCTGGTGCAGGGAGCAGAGAGCGGCTGCCACACGGAGAAGGAGAGGCAAATCGTCTTGAACTGCTGCCGGCTTCTTACCCGTATCCTGCCTTACATCTTTGAGGACCCAGACTGGAGAGGTTTCTTCTGGTCAACTGTCCCTGGGGCTGGCCGAGGAGGGGTCTGTCTCTTGGCAGTTATTCTTCTTTCTGGAGGGTGAAGGGGAGGCTGCAACGAGGAGACCCTATGTACATTTGGGGGCAACTTTATTCCAGTTATTTCTATTAGGTCAGAAATTAGGTGGCACCTTCTAAGTTCTTTTCCTTCCTTTGATTCTTGCTGTTCTTCCTCTCACCCTCAGCTGCTTTGTTTGGCACGGGTTGCTGCATCATCTGAATATTTCACTTGGGTGTCTAGCTGTAGGGGAGCACTGGTATATGAGGGAAGGCTTCTCCAGTATAACTGAAGGTGTGAATTGAAATGAACATGAGAGTGGTACTAAAGGCTGTATGACTTTCTTAAACTGAAATGACCTTGTTCCATTAGATAAAGTTGATTTAAGATTCAATTCAAACAGAAATAGGGTGTCACTTCCACTGATTTTACAATGTCACATTTAAAGCTAACAGTGTCAGAGAAGCTCTCAGCATCATGGCTCAATACCCTGCTTATGAGCCGAGTGTTACAGTTTTAATCAGGGGCCTAGCCTGATAGGTGATTAGGGTTAAAGAATTAGGTACCATTTCTGGCTATGTCAGTGACGTGTATAACCTCAGGGGAGTCTCTGAACTTCCCTACGTTTCTCTGTCTGGAGAGCAGGCATAATAATGCTCTTCTGTGTCTCTCAGAGGAACAGGGCGAAAGTGCTTTAAGATCTCCTGCAAATAGGAGAAATAGTATTGAAAACACAGTTGAGTTAGGCCAGCAATACATATTTGCCTGCTTGCTCCTTCAGCAGCTGCCTGCTCTGTGCATAGAAAGCCCTCTCTTAGGAGTTTCTGAATGCGCAGGTCAGCATGGCTGTACTGAACAGTGTGGTTTCCCCTGAACGTTAAGTGTACTGCAGTGTTTTTGGGGAATGTTATAAAGGATCAGCAGTGATTGGTACAGTACAAACCTTGCACCTTGTGCTGTCTCTGCCTGTCACCTCTAGTCTGTTTTGCCTGAGGCACTTCAAGGGGAAGTTCTGGGTAGTAGAAAGGGAAGTCTTTGCTAGCCCTGCTGTGTTATGTGATCTGTGCGATTGGGAAGGTGGTTGTCCATCCTTTCATCCCTGCAGGGGCTGGGGAGTTCTGGAGAGGCTTAATAATGGAGGAGCTTGTTTTGGGAAGGAACACGTGGGGTGCCTAGAGCTCTGATCCAGCCAGACTGCTGTTACAACTGTTTTCCCACCTTGTTCAGCACCTGGAAGAGAGAGTTTCTCAGCCTCGGAGTGGTGGGGTCACCCCAAGGTGATCCAGCCCAGTGCATGTGTGCAGGGTTTGGGAGCCCTCCCACTGCACTGTACCTCTTGAATGTTGGTAGAGCTGTTGTGGTTCAGTGTGCTCCATCATTTAACTGTATGCAGAAGCAGCTGTAAGGCTGGCTGAGCTGCCTGGCAGGGGGTAACAAATAAAGCCCTGAGATGTTAGGGAAGCTGGGGCCATGTCTCATCTAGGGGCAACGGCTTTGCTCTCTGAAGGCTGATTTCTCCCTGGAAACTGAAAGGGAAGATGATGGTATGCCGGGACCATTAGCAAATATCTCTGTGATTATCCTTCACCTGCTTCATGATGCAGTGATGGATGGCAGAGCTCCTGGAGCATGGGTGCTTTCCTCCTGTAAGGGACTCTGTATTGTGTACAGATCTATTGGTTTGTTTTGTGTCACCCATTTTGGATGTGATGGTACCCAGAGCCTGCAGGGACTTTTTCTGGCAGCTGAGGTGATGTTAGCAAAGATCATTCCTGGAAAAGAAATCCCTTTGTACCCTAATGCTTTTACTTGAGCTTGCAGTCAGAGATGAAATGACAAGCATCTTTGCTGTGCTGGCTTCATCCATCCTCCTGGGCCTCTCCTTACATCCGGGATCTGTTTGACGGTAGTCTTCCTGCTGTCACTGAGACAGACGTCAGAGCCACACAGGCTATTATCTCCATTAGCTGCCTGCTGTGATTTAAGAGCCATGTGTCATGTGCAGGCTGACAGAGGCCTGGCTGAGATAGATAAGCTCCTGCCATTCCTGCTCCCTGCCTTTCCGTCCAGCACCAGTGTATGGTAGGGAGGGCCTCCCATCCAGGATGCTCTTTGACAGGCAGTATCTGGCAAAGTTTCCTATGGCAACGGCTGCAGTGGAGTAGCCATGCATGACTCGAATGATTGCTTTGAACATTGGAGATGGCAAAATCCTCTCTGCTGTCATGCTTGCTCTGCCATGGCAGGCTGAGGTGGCCCCTTGCATGGTGCACAGAGCCTCTCCTGGTTCTGTCACCTCCAGTTCTGGGCAGCCCATGCAGGACTTTGAGAGGTTTTACACCTTATCACTGCTGGCTGGCTTCTTCCTATTGCTGTCTCTGTGCACCATCCAAGTCACCCTCCTTCATGACTGTAGAACCCTCTTCTCTGTAAACAGTTCCCTTTCCTTTTGTCTTCTGTAAGTTGCCACATGGAGATGCTCAAGGTCCAGCGCTGCTCTTCTGTTTCCCCAACATGTCTAGGCCTTTTTCTGCTCAGTTTGGTGTCATTAAAGAGCTTGTTCCTGTTTAGTCATCGCCTTCCAGGGGGAATTTCTTTCTTTTACTGGCTAGGTTTTGTGTGTTTCTCCCTCTTGTTCCTTTGTAACTTCTTGCCTCCCTGCTTGTTCTTGGAGTGTATCTTCTCTTGCTATGTTACGCTAGCGTTACTGTATGCTCTTTGCTAACCCTGGGCTGACAATACTCTTCCATGTTTCTCATTTTTAGGGAGATGAAGACGATGAAAATGCCCGGCCACTGGCCGAGTCATTGCTCCTTGCTGTCGCAGATCTGCTCTTTTGTCCCGATTTCACTGTGCAGAGCCACCGGAGGAGCACGGTGGTAAGTTGAAACATGAGATTATCTGCATAGAGGTGGATTAGCTGCATGGTAGCGGGGTACCCTGGAAAACCCCAGCAGCTTCCTGCAAACTTGCAGGCAGGAAAATACGGAGTTGCTGAGCTTGAACCCACAGTGACTAATATTGATAAACACTTTGAGTTCACCATGTGGTGTTTGTGCCTTCTAAAACAGATGTTCTGAGACAGCTGGCTGAGCCTTAGCTGGAGTGGCTGGCACACCTGCACTACAGCTCGCCCCTCAGGAAGAGGTGGTGGTTCTGGCAAACAACTGCTCTTCTGCTGTTGCCAGCGAAGCAGAGACCTTTAGCACCTTGTTCTTTTTGCTGGCAATTTGGTGCAGACCGGGGCAGGAAGCAGCTGTTTGCCTGATCGCAGGTGCTGTGATCTGAATTAGTGGATGGTCTCTGTTGTGTCTTTCCACCTCCTCTTCCTCTTTGTATCATTGCAGCAAAGACATATGTGTTCTGATCCTTATGGTGACTGTCTTTACTTCAGAGGAGTTCCCTGAAGCAGCGGTTTCCTACCAGCTCCTACCTGTGCTAAGGACAGATTCTGGTGCATCTCCCTCCCTCTCCCTCTTCCCCCACCAATGACTCGGTGGTGTTTCTTGTAGGTCTAGTCTGTAAACAGAAGTGAGCAGCCCTCCTTTTTGGTATAGCTATGACGTAAATTAAAAATGAACATGCTAAACCACAGTGTATTTGATGGCTGCAAAATTCCCTGACAAACCCGAGTACTCAATTGCTTGCTTGAGGTTTCTGGGTAGTAGAAATGAGGTTGAAATCTGTCACCTGGGGATGAAGGGGCAAGGCTGGATCAGAGCTACCCATGTGCTAAGAATAAGTGGGAGCAAGGCTGAAATAGGTGGGCTTGCTGTCTAGTGCTGTCACTTGGGATGGACTGCACAGGTTGGGGTGGCAAAAGTTTTTCCTGGGAGAGCCCCACTGCACTGCACCTGTGATTTCTCCCTTGGCAGCAGCCAGCCTGGTTTTCCACCCCTCGCCTCTGTGCATCACATATTTAAGAATTATCATTAAAATATACATTCATCACACAGAATCTTCACAATTCTCACAAACATCACTTACATTAACAAAAAGAAATCTCCGCACCAAAATCAAATTAGTATCATCACAACACCGACAAAAAGCGGATAATTTACACACAATCCACCCCTCGTCCCTTCACCACAATTACAACAATAAAAATTCCCCACTTGTCATACAGTTCTTCACTCTCTAGCTCTGTTCAGTCCATGTTTTGCCCATTACCTCTCTCATTCACTATCCTTATCTCAAATTCCTCATGTGCCTGGGCTTCAGCACCAAAAAAGACTGTGATGGGTTAACCCTGGCTGGATGCCAGGTGCCCACCAAAGCTGTTCTATCACTCCTCCCCTCAGCTGGACAGGGGAGAGAAAATATAACAAAGGGCTCGTGGGTTGAGATGAGGACAGGGAGGCATCACTTAACCAATTACCATCATGGGCAAAACAGACTCGACTTGGGGAAAATTAACTTCTCGCCAACCAACCAGAGTAGGGTAATGAGAAGTAAAATCAAATCTCACAACACCTTCCCTCCTCCCCTCCCTTCTTCACGGGCGCAACTTCACTCCCAGATTCTCTGCCTACCCCTGCCAATGGCACAGGGGGATGGGGAATGGGGGTTACGGTCAGTTCATCACACATTGTTTTTGCAGCTTCACCGTCCTCAGGGGCAAGAGTCATCACACTCATCCCCTGCTCCAGCGTGGGGTCCCTCCCATGGGAGACAGTCCTCCACGAACTTCTCCAGCATGGGTCCTCCCACAGGCTGCAGTTGTTCATGAACTGCTCCAGCATGGGTCCCTTCCATGGCGTGCAGTCCTCCAGGAGCAAACGGCTCCAGTGTGGGTCCCCCGCGGGGTCACAAGTCCTGCCAGAAAACCTGCTCCGTGGGCTTCTCTCTCCACAGATCCGCAGGTCCTGCCAGAAGCCTGCTCCAGTGCAGGCTTCCCATGGGGTCACAGCCTCCTTCAGGCATCCACCTGGTCTGGTGTGGGGTCCTCCCCGGGCTGCTGGTGGATATCTGCTCCACCGTGGACCTCCATGGGCTGCAGGGGAACAGCCTGCCTCACCATGGTCTTCCCCATGGGCTGCAAGGGAATCTCTGCTCCGGCGCCTGGAGCACCTCCTCCCCCCCTTCTTCACTGACCTTGGGGTCTGCAGGGTTGTTTCTCTTACATGTTCTCACTCCTCTCTCCAGCTGCTGCTACTGAGCCCCACAACTTTTTTTCCTTCTTAAATACGTTATCACAGAGGCGCTACTACTATCGCTGGTTGGCTCAGCCTTGGCCGGCGGCGGGTCCTCCTTAGAGCTGGCTGGTATTTGCTTTATCAGACATAGGGGAAGCTTCTAGGAACTTTTCATCAGAAGCCAGCCCTGCAAACCCCTTCCGCTACCAAAACCTTGCCACAGAAACCCAATACACTGGGCAACTTGAATTAGACAATGAGTTCGTGAATGCTTTATGTTCTGTGCTGTTAGCTGCCTGTCTGCTGCCTGCATCCTCTGTAGTCTTTGTCTAGCTTGTCTTCCCTTTCTGGATCCGGTCTGACCTGTGCTCTTGGGTTTGACTGCAGGTTAAGAGCAGAGAGGTGGGTACAACCACCTCATGCTCATGGCAGAACAGTGTATGGCCCCAGAAATACAGATCTTGGTGGATAGTTGCTGAAGCGGGATTTAGTAAATAGGAAGAGTAAGAACTGGGAGGGAATGGGTAATGGAGACCTGGGACTGACCCATACTCTTTTGCTGTTTGCCCTTCTACTGAAGTCAGCCCTGGAATTATGGCTAGAAATTTGGGCTCTCTCTGTCATGTATAGTGCCTGCATCTCTGTGTTTTATCACTTACTTGCAAAGTCTGAGCTCTTTGAGGGTTAATTCGCTGCTTCTCCTGCCTTTGGGGTGCAGCCATTGCAAGTCACCATTATGTGGGTAAACTCAACATGACGTGCCCCGAGGTAGGGCCAAGGTGTCGAGCAGGACTGAACTCCTGTGTGGTGCTCCTGATCTGCAAAGCAAAAGCCCTGACCTGGGCTGTGTTTCATGAGATGTGGAGGAAAGGAGAGGAGATGGTGATGCATCCAGTGATGAGAACAGAATGTATTTTGGATCCTTTGGCATTGGGTGACCCTTCCCAGTGGAGATGGCTAGCCTTGCACCGTAGCTTGCTAGAGGAAGGGCCTCATTCTGCATGGTGCTCAGTACCTGTTGAAGATGAGAGGCCCTCTGTCAGGGGTGCTCCCTGGGTGGGGCTGGTATGCACAGTCTGAGAGTTTGGATGCTTCTCTGGTGGTTTCTTTGCTATTGCTAAAGAGAGTAGCTGAACTGCCTTGGATACCACTAGCGCTGTCAACTCTTGCTCTTGCCTTCTGTGGTCCAACCTCTTATTTCTCCCCACAGGACACAGCAGAAGATATCCACTCCATCGACAGCTGTGAGTACATCTGGGAGGCAGGAGTGGGCTTTGCTCATTCTCCACAGCCTAACTACATCCATGACTTGAATAGGTAAGAGGGTCTGCAAAGCTGAATGGAAGGAAACCAGGCTCAGGAGAGGGGGACCTGGGGGAGATGGGCTCTCCTTGCCTCCTTGAGTATCTGTGATTCCCAAGGTGCTTTCTACTTGCTCCTTTTTGAGCTAACAGGACTGGCAACACAGAAGAAAAACACAGCTGACCTTTTGAATAGCTTTTTGTAGTATGATATGGGAGTCAGAGTGTCTGCAACAGGAACTGGCAAAATACTGCTGCTTTGAAAATGCTTAGGAGCTCTGTACTGTATTTCTTTTTCATAAGGCAGCGATTCTGCTGAGCTTTGCACCAGTGACAGCAGTATTACTTATGAAATGAAATGGGCTTAGTTCTCTGTGGGGAGTAGTTTCTAGATGGGACTGAGCCTTCCTTATGTGTTATTGTGATAAGTGATTGTGCCTCCTGTGCCCAGTCCCTGCTCCTGAATGGCTCCAGGCCTTGGCTTCTTCCCTTCTTTCAGGACAGAGCTGCTTAAGCTGCTGCTGACCTGTTTCTCTGAGGCCATGTATCTGCCTCCCTCCTCGGACAGCAGCAACGCCAACCCCTGGGTGCAGTTCTTCTGCTCTGCGGAGAACAGGTGAGGGTGAAGGATGGGGGACTGTGTGCCAGGGAGAGAAACACCTTCAAATCTCTTCCATGGAGTGTGTTGGTAATGGGGAACCATAGGACTTGCTACCTCCAACATCTAGGGGCTGTTGCCCTTTTTCTTTGTCCCTGTCTTATGGATGCCCCATTACATTCTCTGCGTAGTGAGAATTGTTCCTCAGCAGCAAAAGAGAGACAGAACATGGTGCTCACTGGAGTCTGATGCAGGACTGATCCCTGTCTTGTGGGAAATGGCAGATCCTGTTCTGTGCTGTAGACCCTGTTCCCTCAAGGGGATGGTGGCATGGCACTGCAGTGGGTGGTATGTGGTATTGGTGGTGGATGAATGCTGCCCTCTAGTGACATTGTCTCACGGGGACTTTCAGCTTCTCAGGTGACAGTTGCTTATCTGGGGGAGCACAGTCCTGGCTGAAGGCAGACAGTTTTGTCTTTCCAGAGTCTAGAGACCTTTGTCCCCTTTTTCACGCTGCTGCACAGGATTCCTCTGGGAGGCTGCACGGCCTTTTTCACCTCCCCTTCCCTCTCAGCTGTAGTCCAGGCATCCAGCTGGGAGCTGGATTGTCATCTCTTGTCTCTGGGCTGCTCAGTCATGGGCCACTGTTAGAGAAGATACTAGTGTTTTGTCATGCCCCCACACTATTGGGGAGAGAGATGCCTGTCCCTCCCCAAGGCAGCACCTTTTGTTTCCTGCTTCTGCCTTCTGAGAATGTTTTCTCCTCCTCAGACACGCGCTCCCACTCTTCACCTCACTCCTAAATGTCGTCTGTGCCTACGACCCGGTGGGTTATGGGATTCCTTACAATCACCTGCTTTTCTCTGACTACCGTGAGCCCCTGGTGGAGGAGGCAGCCCAGGTGCTGATTGTCACTTTGGACTATGACAGCTCCACCAGTTCAAGTCCCACAGTGGATGGCACGACCACTGGCACAGCCATGGATGATGTGGATGTGAGTGACACTGGGATCTGTATTTGCTGCTCTCCTGAACTCCCTGTGGTCCTCTTGCACCAGCTTGTATTGAATGTTGATCTGTAGGGCCCAGCACTGCTCCTCTCCTTGCGGTCTGCTAGCTCTGGTCCAGTCCCGCTTCTTTCCTGTGGGTCACTAAACAGCTGTAGATGACCAAACTACTAGGTGTTGGTCACTGACTTGAATCAGGAACATGGAAGTTAAAGGCCCCTGGCTTTACTGTTCCCTGAGGTGCTCTGTCTCCTAGGATTTAAAACTGGATCATTGAGAGAGGAAAGCTGAAACGAGAGACATTAGCCCCCAGAGCCAGTGGTTACACTTTGACTTCCTGAGTAAACCTTGTTGCCAGTAAGCATTTCACTCATTTTCTTTGAACACAGCCTCCTGGACCAGACAATCTGTTTGTGAATTACCTCTCAAGAATACATCGAGAGGAGGTAAAGTGCTCCTGTCCTGAACTACTTCCTGTCTGATTTCATGCTGATTACGTTAGCCCTGGCCCCTGGACCACAGTCTCTTTCCTGGTCTGTTGGCAGGATTTCCAGTTCATCCTGAAAGGAGTGGCCCGCTTGTTATCAAACCCGCTGGTCCAGACTTACCTGCCAAACTCTGCCAAGAAGATCCAATTCCATCAGGAACTCCTTGTCCTCTTCTGGAAACTCTGTGATTTCAACAAGGTGTGGGTCTGCTTCTTGCTGAGCTTTGCCCCACGTTGGCTGTTGCCCAGAGCCTGGTGTGGCTCTGGCTGGACTGAGCCCTGGTGAAGGGTTGTGAGCAAGTAGTTAGCAGTGACTCTGTGGTACTCTGGTCAGCAGCACTACTCCCTGCTGCATGGGCTGGGGGGATCTGGCTGTAGGGGCAGCTTGTGAGAGAGGCTGCAGCACCTGAAGGTCAGTGCTTGAGGCAAATGCTGGAGCAGGTATTATAATACCTCTACAAGTAACACTGGAGTTGAAGAGCTGGTGCACTGATGTTCTTGAGGAACTAATTAGCTTGAGGCTACCTGTCCCGAGTCCTGCAGATGGTACAGAAAAAATGACTATGCTTGTGTTTATCTGAAATCCTCCCCTTTCTTGCAGAAATTTCTCTTCTTTGTGCTGAAGAGCAGTGATGTTCTGGACATCCTTGTCCCAATCTTGTATTTTCTCAATGATGCCAGAGCAGACCAGTGTAAGTTGGTTATTTTTGATATTTGGGATGATCTGTGCTTGACAGTTGAGCTAGAACATTTTTAAGATACTTCTTCCCTACTACTTGGATGCGATAGCATCTTGAGTGCATGTTCCTAGCCTTCCACAGGCATGGAGTAGAATGGTTCGGTTAGCTGGGTTTTAATGTTTGTAACAGTCTAGAAGCAGGACGTGACCTGTACCACAACACAGGGAAGGGAGATCCTTAGCATGTGTTAACTCGCTTTGAGTCTTTATGTCAAAAACTGCCACTGATCCCATGAGGAGGGAGAAATGAGCAAGCTGCTCTTGCCTTGGGTGTAAATCAGGCATAAATCCATCACTGGGTAGTAGAAAGAAGTCAGATTTTTCCTACTATGGTGATGGGTTTACATCAAGAACATAATGAAGAAAAGCATGATCTGTCCAAGACTTAACATTGTACTGGTCCCATAATTGTGCTTGGGAAGGACACTGGTACTGGCAACAGAGGGAGCTCTGTGTGGGATGTCCCTTATCAGGATGGTCTGGTCTGTGTAGTTTTTCTTCCAGTCCCATAGTGTTTCTCCTTTCTCCTCACTGCCCTTCTGTCATCAGGAGTCCACTGGCCTCACTGTGATGTGTGTTTTTTTGTTTGGTTTGGTGTTTTGTTTTGTTTTGTTTTTTTTCTGTAGCACGAGTGGGCTTGATGCACATTGGGGTCTTTATCCTCCTGCTTCTCAGTGGGGAGCGTAACTTTGGGGTTCGACTGAACAAGCCATACTCTGTACGAGTGCCTATGGACATCCCTGTCTTCACAGGGACACATGCAGATCTGCTCATCATAGTGAGTATAGCTCCCGCAGTTCTTTTGTGACCCTCCTAACTCCTGTTTCATACCTCCACAAATAATTGTCCTCCTTCCTCCTTCAATATGCTTATCCTTCCTAGATTGCCATCCCACTGAGTAGCTAGAAGGTGTGTGGGATGTATCCAAGCACTGGTGGGGTCTTTGCCCACTCTTAACCTGAGGTAGTGTGTCTGGCAGGGTGCATATGCATGAGATGCAATTCCATCTGCATGAGGATGTTCCCAAAGAACAGGATCCCAGATGGTGCTGGTCTGGTGTCTAAAGGACTCTGGGACGGGCATGAGTGGGACAGGTGCATGGTCTCTACCAGACTTGATTGCAGGGGAAGGCAGGAGCTCTGACAGCACTGCTGGCTCTGTCCTAAGTAACCAGAGCTGTGTGGACCACGTCTCTCATAATGGGAACACTAGTGATACCAAGCTCAACCCTACAGCTTTGGGTTGCTGCAAGGTTTCATTCATCTTTCAGTCTGTAGTGCTGAGGGCCACAATACTGCCTACAAACAGCTGTGTGTTTTGCAGTATCAGCTTCAGGTTACCCTACTGTCATGTTAGTGCTCATTTGCCAGAGAAGAATCTCTCAGAAGCTTCTGATAAACTTCCAAAAGGAGATTCCCATTAGAAGGAGTGGGAAGAAATATGCCCACCAGAACTGTTATTGTTGCTATATGTTTTGCTATTACATTCCATTAGTTTTAGATCATCTCTGTATTTTCATTATGCTGCCAGTCTTCTCTACAGGCATGCCAGCTAGAGACGGGAAGAGGCCAAGATTGGGAATGTCTGAACTGGTTGCGAGGCAGTTGAATTTTTCCATGTCTGAGGGAATAGTTAAGAAAAGTAGGGCAAACATGAGTTTGTTTGAGTTACAAGTTTGCACTAAAATCAAATGTGAAATGATTAGTTCTGTGGCATTTCAAGCAGCTATCGTCAGGGTTCAGAGTCAAAAATCCGTTGGAGGTGAAGATGTTTCTTACTTCCTGGTGGTTTATTTTTGTCTCAGACTGCCTGTGTGTTTTGGAACAGTTTGCAGTCAGTTTCTGTTTGCAGTGTTGTAGAGCCCTAATCATGTCCCCAGAGGATTCCTTGTAAATGAAAGCTCGTACTCCTGGAGTGCAAGTCTGCAGTGAGAGCAGCCTTCCCCACCTGTCTAATTGTGGAGGGTGCAGGGCCCTGCCTAGGAAAGAATGGTGTCAGGAAGCAATTAGTGTGGGGGTGGCAGTGGTTTTGGTTGAGAGGGTTCTTTCAGTAAGGTACTATCTTGCTCAAGAACTCTTTCCTTACTATAGGTCTTTCACAAGATCATAACCAGCGGGCATCAGCGGCTGCAGCCGCTCTTTGACTGCCTGCTCACCATCGTTGTGAACGGTAAGCACTGTGCGCAGTGTGAAACCACAACCCACAGAAGGGACAGCTCTGGCTGCTCTCACTCCCCTCTCCCTGTGTTCCTACCTGTGCCCCTAACATCGACCAGTGTCAGTGCTGCTGGAAGCTGATCCTTTCTAGTCTGTGCTGGACGTGCCAGCTGCAAATCAGACCTGTGTGCAGGTTTGTTGCCTGGGCTCAGTCAGATGGGTCAGAGGGTGGCACAGCAGAGTCCATAGAGCCCTTCTGGGGTGGCAAAAGGGCATTTACCGGAAGGCCTGGTGGGGGTGGTTGGCAGTGCTATCCCTTTCCAGCAGGGAGTGCCACCTCCCCACGGTGGCAGTGGCTTCCCTTGGGCTTAGTGAGTGTCCAGGTGGCTCCAGTTGTGTAAGCTTTTCAGGAGGCATGCCAGAGATGATGTTACTAGTGTAAAACTACACAAGAGCGTCTAAAAAGCAGAAATGCCTGCTTTTATTAGGCAATATCTCTGTTTCACTTCTTTTATATTTGGAAATGTTTCTGTGGAACCCTGTTGGGCTCAGTTATTCCATGAGGCTTTCCCAGAAGTACAGGGTGGGAAGTGGTAAAAGCAACATTTTTAGTGGTGTATTTATTCACATAGATACACCTTGGTTCTTTCTCCAATTTTCATTTGTTTGCCTTCCATAGTGTCTCCATACCTGAAGTCTCTCTCCATGGTGGCTGCGAACAAGTTACTGCATCTCCTGGAGGCTTTTTCCACCACCTGGTTCCTGTTCTCCGCTGTCCAGAACCACCATCTTGTTTTCTTCTTGCTGGAAGTTTTCAACAACATCATTCAGTACCAGTTTGATGGTAAGAGACTCACTTCTGTATTTAGTGGGTTTGCACCAGTTTAGTCCAAGAGAACATGAGATGGAAGTTCAGAGAAAGTCCAAATGGATGGGAGGAGAGAAGTACAGAAACCAGCTACATGGAGGCTTGCCTAGGATTGAGAAGTTGGGTTAGTAGGTAGTCGGTGTTGACCCAGACAGATTGGGTTAGAGCAAAATGAGATGGCAGCTAATTATCAGCATAACGTCAGCCTCCTGCAGACCAGAAGGTGAGATGGGTAGAGGGGAAGAAGAAGAGAGAGTGAGTGTAATGCTTAAGTTGTTACTGGCTGGATGCTGCTGTGAAACTGCTCATGTTGCTCAGCAGTGTAGGTGAGGGGACAAAACAACTCCTGCCTCCTTAAATGTTTAAAAGTGCCTCTCAGTTCTGCTCTGGCAGGTCACTGGAGCTGAGACCAAACAGCCCCATCCAAACAAAGTTCTGACACTGGCTACCTTTCCAGGAAATGCCTTAAGTTTTCCATCCTAAAAGCATGACAGTCATTTACCTTACCTCAAGAAAATAAGAGTGAGGTCCCTTAACCTGCTCAAAATTTAATGTTTTGCTTTAAAACCGCAAATCAAGAGTGGCCATTCTGCTTTCCTAATGGAAATCTTGCAAGTGATGGTTGCCAGATCCTAGAACAGCCTTTGTGGCTGTGATTTGTGTTTTATTTTAGGGGATGGTTTCATTCTGTTCTCTGCCACCTTGTAGACAGTAAGAATTCTGGCCTTTTTCGCTTTGCTATTTCAAGCCTGTTTCTCCTCAAATGGAATGCCTCTGATTTGTTTTGTGAACTCTTCTGAAGATGGAGGAATGTTGCATCTTGGCTAACAACCTTTTCTTCCAAAATAGGTGCTAATATGTGGTTTAAACTGTCCTGTTTCTTCTCAGTTGTTTGAATGTCAGTTTCTAAGCCATTTCTTGTCAGCCTTCCAGCCTAGGAGGGATTTCACTGATCTCTTCTACTGCTTTGTAATGGGTAAAAGGATATCGAGCTCTGCTCTTTCTTCCTTGGGCCATTGCCTTTGTGGTTGGAAGCATGGTTCTTTGAGCTTGTGGGGTCTCCCCAGTCGTGCTTTGTGTACCCCATGAGCTGTGCTGTATTGGCAGAGCTCTTTGAGTCTTACTTCTCTGCTCATTTTGTTGCTGTGATTCCCAGGGAACTCAAATTTGGTCTATGCTGTTATCCGCAAGCGGAACGTATTTCACCAGCTGGCCAACTTACCCACAGACTCACAGTCCATCCAGAAAGGTCTGCAGCGCAGGAAGAAAACTCCTGAGCCCATTTCTCGCACCAACTCCCAGGACGGGGTCTCCATGGAGGGGTCACGTCCTGCTGCCCCTGCTGAACCAGGGACGCTGAAGACAAGTTTGGTGGCTACTCCAGGTCAGCTTTAGTTTACCTTTGTAACAGGAAAGAGGTTTGTTTTCTCTGTGAGACATGATGTGGACTCACCCTTTCACTGGGCGTGGGAGAGATTAAGAGTTTACATCTGCGAATGACTACTGCCTTTCAGTCTGAGTTTCAGATCAGTTTGCCCAAGCTGATTACAAACAGTTCAAAGTAAACTGCCTTGAGTTTCTCTCTTCTCAGTGTCCACATGGCCATTTGTCCTAATCTTGACCTTTTGCCTCAGTTTAACTATATCCATGTGAACCTGTGTTCCCCTTACATTGGAGCGTTTTCCTAGAGACAAACTCACTCCTTCGGGGTGGTGAAATCAAGGCTAGATCTTGCTTCTCCTGTTGAAAGGAGAGAGCGTTTCATAAGGTATCTGTGCATGGTGGGGCAGAGAAGAACCCCCTGCTTTTAAGCTTATGTAATTCACTTGTATTTCTAAGCTTTTTCTCTTCTGTACACAGGAATTGACAAGCTCACGGAGAAGTCACAGGTATCAGAGGATGGGACCATGCGTTCGCTGGAGCCTGAGTCTTTACAGCCTCCACCAGAGGGTAACCTGCCCTCAGCTGTGAGTGATGGGGAGCCCTGGAGTGGGGTAAGGCCGGACACTCTGGTGTGTAGGGGTCTAGGGTGTGAAATGAACTAAAATGGGGGACTTAGAAGGAGAGGTCTGGTTGGCCTACTGAAGAAAAGCATCACATCGGAGGCAATATGCACACGTGCGCTGTGCTAGAAAACACCGTGGTTCAGAAGTACTGTTGCATCATCTTGGGTGTTTCATATTTGTGCTAGTGATACAAGAGCTAGGACACTAGAGGAGTGAGCTTTTTCCACCTTGAAAGCTACTGATAGAACAGCAACTGCATAATTGCCAAGGGGTTTTCCTGATCCAGGGGCTTTCAGCTCAGGCTCTGACTGCTGCTTCTTTTTCCTCTCCCTTCTTTCTGGGATGGAGAGCTCTACCAGAATCTTCTGGCTAGCTGGTGTTGTGAACAGTGTGTTCCCATGAGGGCTTGGCTGAGATGCTGCCCTCAGAGTGGTGGCTGCTTGGCCATGTATATGAGACAGAGGCTTTGTGGTCTGTGAATCAAGGGTGCACTGGCCTCCTAGGCTCTGGTGGCAATGTCAGCCTTCTGGCATTTGCTAGTCTTCCCCATGAAGAGCTATAAACCAGCTATCTTCCAATTTCAGTGGAGCAGTAGTCTTTTATTGCTCTCTGTTAACTCCTCAGTCTGTGGCCAATATCAAAAACTTCTAGGCTGTCTTGTAGTAAGTGTATTTTGAGGGCTGTCCTGCATGTCCTCTCCTCCTTCACTGTCCACTGAGCCATTTCATTGCATCCATTTGCACAGGGAGGCATGGCTGCCCCATGGTAAAGGCATAACTTTCCCAGTTTTTCCTCTCTTAGTTTTCTCTGGAATTGCCAAATTGACACACCAGCTCTTGCGAGGCGTGGAGCAAACTGGGCAGGAGGTGATGAGTTGGGATGGGGTGTTGCGTTTTATCGTGGGCTGTGGACTGTGGTGGTGCTACAAGAATCTTTGAGTCTGTTTTGCTCTCGACATGCTTTTGGCTAAGACAGTACTGCAGAATTAGGATCCAAATGGGGGATGCTTGCAAAGGCATTGCAATCTAGTGGAGCAGGCTGAAGACTCCCATATTCTACCTTTATGTCCTGATCCTCTCTGCTTGTTCTGCTTGTGTGTGTGTGCATGTGGGCCTTTGGTCTTGGACAGACAGTTGGCTGCCCCACCTGGCTGCAGCAATGCTATTTGCATGTCTGAACGTTTGTGGGGTGGGGGCCAAAAAACAGACAGGAGGTGAAGGGTAGTAAAGCAGTGGATGTGGGATATGTTACAGGGAGAATCATCACTGCTATCGCATAGTGCTTCAGGTAGCACACATCTGTCTCCAGGGATTGTGGTGTTTCAGACTGTCTGAACGTTGTCTTTTTTCTGTGCTCCAACCTGGTTCCAACCTACTGAGTTAAGATAAATTAATCAGAGATACCGGATAAATTTTAGGATACCCACCCTTATCACTGTTTTAATTTCCTTCCTTTATCTGCTGTAATGTTCCCCCCTTATCAGTCATAATGATTTCAAGTGTCTCATGAAATGTTCAACAGCCTTCATATTTCAGTGTAATTCCATCTTACCTCTCCTAAATGTGTCAGCTGTCTGCCAGCATTTGGATGGCAGCTGTGAGGCGGGCAAGGGCTGTGGGAGAGTGAGGAGGAAAGAGGAAGAGGGTGGGGTCATCTGAAGGAAATCAGAGTCTTTTATGTTTTTATGAATTTTATTTTTAGAAGCTTGATGAGGGCACGGCACTGAAGCTGAACAGGCTGAATGATAAGGTTGTAGCTGCAAACACTGCAAAATAATACCGCTGTTTAGGCTTTGAATAAACTGGAATGAACAGAATTCCCGAATATCTGATGACCAGTTTTACTTACCCTTCCTGGCCTTCCCTGATACCAGATGAAGGCCCATGGTCAGCAAGATGTCTTAAGCACACAATTAATTATGTTGTCATTAAGTGAGATCTTGGCTGAGAACTTGCAGAAGAGAGGTTTTCTTCTTCCAGGAGCCCATGAAACATAATCATAGGTCATTACATCTCTGTGTCCAGGAGCTGGCTTGAGCTGTTCCCCAGTCAGAAAAGGACTGGTATAGCACTGTCAGATTCCAGTGGATTGCAGCACAGCTCTGCCCCAAGCCTGCTGTTTCTGGTCACAAAGGTGACGTGTGAATGGGTCCACGCGTGTGGAGGTGCAGGATGGCTATTGGAAGGAAGTGCTGTTCCCATTTGTTTTGTAGAAAAGTCAGCTCTAGGCTGTAATAATGAATTGTCAGGGTGCATTGCAAAAGGAAAAAGCCTCTCCTTTTTTACCTCATGCAGTGATTGACAGTGATTTTAAAGCGTTATTTCCTTCCTTCCTACCATGAATATGGAAAGCCAGGGTGTTAGTAATGTCTTCTGTATAAGAGAAATGAAAACAGAGTGATGGCGAGAAGAATAATAAGAGATAATTGGGTCTTGGACTTTTGACCAGAGCTTTCCAAAAAGTGACTAGTGATGGTGTTTGGGGGTATGAGTGTGTCTTTCCGTAAGGGGCAGAGTTTGTTAGGTAGAAGTTGTTGAGAGCCCACCCTTGGAAAAACACTCTAAGATATTCCAGGATGGGCACCAAAAATCCTAGAGATACCCAGTAGACAGAGGTCTGTAAAGCTGTGGCCTTTAGCTGTTTAATCTCTGTGCTAAAAAAGAAGCATGGCTGAACAGTCTTTTGTCAGTCCCGTTTTAACTCTCCTACTGTGGATTGTTCCAGCAGAGTGTTAGGAGTGGTGACTGGAGTTGTGACCTTGCCACAGGGTCCTACAACTTAACCCCATCAAATATTGCCACTTGCTGGGTCAAAGCATGTGGTTTTGGTGAATGAAGGTCTGGTGGGTCTGATCTGTTCTAGGGACAGGCTGAGCTGTCTCTCCCAGCAGTGCTCTGGAAAAGCTGGAGGGAAAGTCAGCAGAAAATGGGTTGTATTTCTTGCTCTTAAGTGTGATTTGCTTTTGTTTGTTTGGTTTGTTTTTTTTTTTAAATAATATTTATTGATAGGAAGTATCACATCCCCGACGGGATCAAAGGCGTCTCTCTAGTGCATCCTCCAGTGGACAGTGGACCCCAACTCCTGACTGGGTAAGGGAATCTGGACAGAGGAAATAAACAGTGAGGAAAAGAGTTGTGGTGGAAATGCCACACATACACTCCCTTCTCACACCTGCAGAGACTTCCCCAGAGGAGCATTTCCTTGACTTCTGGTCAAAGCCCCAGAAGTTTACTTCCATCTGTGAAGAAGTATTTTGGTTTACCCATTTGAAACCAATGCCCTGCTAGTTTCATTGCAAGGCTCATAATTCTAGTGCTCCAGGATTTATTGTATTGCTGTTGTGCACTCAGTTGATCCACCACCTTCAGGATTTTTGTAAACCTCATTTGTTGTAGAGGTAGGGGAGATAACTGTAGAAGAACTACTAATGCAGTGTACTGATTTCCCTGCGGGCTTTCCTACTTACAGGTGATGTCTTGGAAGTCAAAGCTTCCTCTGCAGACAATCATGCGGCTTTTACAGGTGCTGGTCCCTCAGGTGGAGAAGATCTGCATTGACAAGTAGGTACATTTTTGGAGAGCAAGGGCTGTGCAGTGTGTAAAGAGCTCTGTGTGGTTAGCAGAGTTTGATGAATTTGGAGCGCCTCTAAGGGGAAACCTAGTAAAGTATAATTGAAAGCATCACAGACTCAGCAGAAGAGATGTTATTTTGCTTGCCAAGCTTCTTGTTTGTCTAATCCCTTCTCTGTGTCTGTGTTTGTTTAGACTGATACTTTGTGCTGCAGCAGTTTTGGGCGTGTCTATGGGACATGCTAAGGATGTTCCTGATCTGTCTCTTTGCAGAGGTCTCACTGATGAATCGGAGATCCTCAAGTTCTTGCAGCACGGCACACTGGTGGGGCTGCTACCTGTGCCTCACCCCATCCTCATTCGCAAGTACCAGGCTAACTCGGGCACTGCCATGTGGTTCCGGACCTACATGTGGGGAGTTATATATTTGAGGTAAACCAGCTGGGTGCAGTCAAACTTGGTCTTTTCCAAACTTTGGGGGGGCCTGTAGAGAGAATTGCATGCACTTGGCCAGCTCTGGATTGTCTCATATTTACAGGATAGAAAGTTGTTGTTCATTTGGAAGAGACTAGGGTGAATCAGCTGCTCCCAAACTTTGTTCGAGTGGGTGATGTGAAGGGAGTTGTTCTGGGAGTACTGCTTGTTGGGGAACTGGCAGCAGCAGGGAAGAGAAAAGCTGCCTAGAGGGGATGGTGCAGAGATTTCATGCAAAGCTCTGGCTTTGTGGGATGCTGTAGATACTGTCATCCCTTTAAGGTGCCTTGTCTCTCAACCAGTGATTTCTTCTTTTGCAACGTTGAAGGCATTCTGTGTAGCCAGCTCCTGTAATCTTGGTTGTGAGATGTGAATTCCATGTAGCTGGCCACAGAGAGTGAAGTGTTTCTTGTCTGTCTTTCTCAGGAATGTGGATCCCCCTATCTGGTATGACACAGATGTGAAGCTGTTTGAAATTCAACGGGTCTAAGAGAGCACTTACCTCTACTAAGAGAAATACACTGGATCCAAGGACTGCTGTGTGCTGCTTCATCACAGCTATTCCTGCATTTCACATCCAGCTGAGAGACCAAAAGGACAATCACTTCATTTACCTCCTTGTCATTTAAAGCTTTAATTGGGACCTGCTTGGACATCCCTCCCCCCAGCTCACTTCTCTTCCTTCACCCTTCACCATGAGTGAAAGATGTCTAAGGGATTGTCCATTGTTGTGGTTGCACTAGAAATCAGACCCTTCTTAGCTCTTCTTTTACTCTTTTGCTCCTGGATGTGGTTTGGAAACCAATCTGACCCTGTCCTTGCCCTGGTCAGAGTCAGCATTTAGCTGAAAAAGACTAGCTGTAAATTGGGTGCAAGAGAGAAGCTGCTATTCCTGCGGGAGATGGGATTTGGAAACTGCAGTTACTTTCATGTGGCTCCATAAAGTTTCCAGGGCATCCCTTCTGGCTGCAGGTGTCTCCCTGGTGTCTCAGTTGTGTATTGGTAGGGGAGTCTTTCCCACCCAAATGAAAGGAGAAGTTGCTGAAGGAAAACTTTGTGTCTCAGTTCTGAATCTCTCTACATCTTTCCTGGAAAGCTGCTTGAGAAGTTTTGTAGTAGCTGGTGCTTTGGTGTGGCATGAGGAGTTTCTCCTTGGCTTCCAGGCCCAGCAGCCTGGGCTATTGAAATGGAGTGTGTGTCACACTGGAAAACCCTGCTTAGTCCATGTGAGCACATAGGGAGGAAGGGACTGGCTCAGTGAGAGCAAGGAGAAGAGACGTGACTGTTAAACTCTTTTAGTCTTCTCCCATTGACTGAAAGGACAGCGTCACCTGGGTTTGAAAGGAACCATATCCTTCCATCTTTGCCTGGCAGATTGATGAAGTGCAGGCAGTGGAAGGGTCTTTTGCACACTACTGTCTAAGGCAGGGGATTGAGGGAGGCACTCAGGGAAGTTGTAGGAGGAATCTGGAAGTTGTAGGAGGAAAAGCATCTCCATATCAGTAGGGAGTGGAGAGTGCTGAGGCAAAGTTCAGTTCTTCAGGGCATTTTGTTAGTGGCCAAGTTATCAGATCTTGAATGTATTGGGTCACAAGCATGTGAAGTCTGGGAAGCCAGAATTAGAGTTGGTGGGAGACCTGCTGTTGCTGGCCTGGTTCAGCAGCATGGGGTTGCCCATTGGTGGGTGGAGACATCCTGGGGTTTGAGTCAAATTTTATGTTCTGCTGGGAGGGGCTGCTGTCTTAGACCTGTGTGGTCTTTAGACAGTGAGATGTGAGGGGTTCTGTCATGAACTGAGACCTTTACCTCTCCACCAACGCTTAGCCCTTGGTGCTCTGGTGTTCAGGCTCTTGGGAGGATCGCTGGCCATGAGCTTTTTGCCACAGTTTAGAACCAGTGAAATCACTCCGTGGAACCCGGTTTCACATGTTAAAGTAAGGGGACAGGTGTGGCACACACTTCTGTGTCTTGTAACGCTTGCCTAAGTTTTGAAGCTAGAGTGATAGCAACATGACCATCCTCGCCTAGAAAGAGTGCTGCTCTAGTGTACTGCTGGCTCCTGCTGGCTTGTAGTCAGGTACTTTCCTCCTTTGGGTGCTGAAAGTGGACTGGAGGCCCAGGCCAGCAGAAAGCTAACATAAAACCTAAATGGTTTTCTGAAGGGTAAGAAGTATGTGAAAGAGAGAGAGGTTATTCCCCCACCCACCTCCCATCTAAAACCCACTTTGCCATCTAGCACTACACCCATCCCGACCCCGTCTCTGTTCAGATGTAAACAGGGTGACTGCTCTGTTTTACTTGGAATCTCTTTCGTATATAAGAATGTGATTTGGTGGGGCCAGCCTCTGATTGTATGGCACTTGCACCTCACAGCTGGAATGGGGCATCCTCTGTCCCACATGCTTGCCTCTTCCCTCTCATGGATCTGCTGGTTCTCATGATCTCTTCCGTCCTCTCTTTTCTGCTTTGTTTCTTTGTGAGTTCTTCTGGAAACCTTTTTGTTTGTTTCTTGGTGTTTGGAGTCTGATCCTTGTTCTGTGGAAATCAACTTGCACTGTAAACTATTTGCTTACTTACAGAGAGAAAGATAAAGATTATCTGAAACATGCAGTTCGTTGCTTATTTTTTTCCCCAGAGAGAGTTTATAATCTTGTTTGTCTTATGCTGGGGTGGTTTGTGCTACTAAGAGACCATGTGCTGGCTTCCTCTGCAGTGTGTGGATTTTTTTTTGTGATCAGAAATGAAGACTGGACTCTGGAAAATGAGCCTGAACTGTGTGTTTTGGTCATTTTTGTGTTTACAGCATGAGACATCATCAAAGGTAACTGCCTCAAAGGCTACAGAAAAAGAGCTACATCAAACAGAATGAAGTCCTGTGCCTTTGTGAACCATATACTAAAACATTTGTCCATTTGAGACCCATAAAACAGGCACCCTGGCCCTGGGAGAGCTCTGGAAGTCATTCACAGATGGCAGATGACAAAGGAGCAGGTGGGCCACTGATATGTCATAGCTGTGTCGGATTCAGGAGTCAGGCTAGCTCACTTCTCGCTAGGTTTTCAGATTACTGTGCCCAGCCCTGCTGTCAGTCTTGTGAAGGAGCTGAAGGCAGTTTTAATTGCCTGCAAACTGTGTGTTCATGATTTTACCCCTCCTGGAGGTAGACACAAATCAATCCAGGGATAGAACCCTCCTAAGTGAAGGGTCTGAAACCTTGGACCCTGTGTTTCTCTTTGGCCTGGAAGAGTGCTTTTAATGTTGACCATTGTGGGATTTCTTACCTTCATCTGCTGTGTTGGAACTAGGTGTTGATAGGAAAGGACATATGGGGCCTGACCACTTAACTGATCTATAGTGGCTGTGGGTAAGAGTTGGAGCTGGTGGGCTTCATTTCTGTTCACGCTAATCATGTATTCAGGCAGTCCATCTGTTTACCAGCAAGAAATCAGAAGGTGACTTCTCTTTCAGTCCATACTTCCACATAGTACCTATGGGACTTGGTATTTATATCTCAGTGGGAGACCTCCAAAGGCACCTGATCAGTTGAGGCTTAGTAACTTAAACAGTGTTTTATCTGCAGATAAAATCCAGGTCATGGGTTTGCCCATCAAGTACACCATTGCTTGTCTCCAGGCTGTCAATAACTAGGAAGAAGATTTGAGATCATGTTCATAATTTGAAAGGGCCAGACCTTGGCTTGTATCTCCTGTAGATCCCTTGATACAAACTGTGGCATGAGAACAATAATTAACTTTATTGGAGCCTAATTTATCCAGCTGTTATTTCTCATGACATATTTCTGTTGACACAGGCCTAAGTAAAAACACTTACTGGGCAAAGTTCATGCTCATGCAATCATTCTCACTTATAGTTTCAGGGCAAGGCACCATCATTGCCTGAATGCTGAATCCTAAGGGGGTTGGGTTGTGTGTGGTCAGGAGTTTCTAGTTCTCACCACTGTTGCTGTATTGGGAGAGTTTGCTTTTCTAGGGGGTCACCAAAAAAACCCCCATAAATAGGCTCTGATCCTAAGCCCGCACTGCTTTGGGGATTGATTTATAGAGGAACAAGTAATAACACAGGTGCCTTTTGTACCATGCTACTTTGGCCTTGGTTAAGAGTCATGAAAGATTTTGATTGATTGTAAAATGAGGCCTGCCCTTAAATCTCATATAACCTCTGAACACAAGAGTGGTGTAAGTCAATGTCAGTTGACTTTGAATCTGGTCTTTGGTGAGTGCAGATCAGACCCAGAGATTTCACAAGATACACATAAAAATTTAATCTCTCTTTATTTCCATTCATCAGGCTTTGTATTTGGGACCCATAGTCGCAAGCCCCCTTGCCCTCCCATGTGCTTTCAAAGCAAGCATCTCCTGTGGAACAAATACTAATGGGTCTTTGATCAGACACCACACTCTGCAACCGTGTTCCCTTACGCACAGTGCACCTTGCAAAATGTGGACATGCAAAGCAGCAGTGAGGATCGAAGTGTTGGGGTGGGGGGGATTCACAGTAGGTTTGGCAGTAGCTCTTTCTTGAACTAGCTCTGTGTGTGTGCAAGAGTGGGACTTGTGCTAGTACACACTGGTGATAACATCATGCACGAGTAGCCTCGAGTAAAGATCAGCCATAGTACTTCTCTAGTGCTTCTCACTTGAGGCTCTCTGAGTGCCTGTAAAGAGAAATAGTGTTTATTCTCAGTAAGGCAAGGTAATGTTATAGCTTCTGTTTTGGATAATGGGAAAAGATGCAGTGAACTGGTGCGGGTCTGAGGGCCTGTCCTGCTCTTCAGTACTGAGAGCTGCAAGACCTTGGCACTCGGTAGGGCTGGGTCCTACAGGACTTGCACAAGTTGATGTGCCAGATGTCAGCACCAGGAACAAACAGAAATAGTCACTGTTCTTACCATTAAAGCAGCTACCATCATCTTTTTGAAAATTACACATAAAAAGTGTATGTTTGGTTCGTTTCTGAATGACTGTGGCTGTATGTGCTTCTGGTGTGGCTGGTATTGATAGGTCTCTGCTGTGCTGCAGGATGGTGGGTTGGTGAGCAGTGGTGTGGCTGGTGGTCCTTGACTGTGGATTTTTGAAGTTCTATGGAGTGCAGGTCAATCTTTGTTGCTTTTGTTGAAGGCTGCTCTTGCATTCTTTTGTCTGGAAGATTTCAATAGGCGCTGGTAAAGTCCCACTTACTACCATACAGCATCCACTGGCAGATTACTGAAAAGTGCCAGCATGCATGCTTCTTTAGAGCAGTAGGACAGTTTGTTTATGGGCTTTGAGTCTGTTCTCTATGGAGAAAAAATGATAATATAAACCAACCTCCTTTTCTTCTGAAACTCATGGAGATGTTGTGCAAGGAGAAGTCGAAGCAGAAGCCAGAGGGAAAGGGCTTAAAAGCTTCCATGTGCATATCTGCTTCTTACTGCATCTTTGTTCAGCATCATTGTTTCACCCCAGCCTCTGGGGTGGGGAGTCAGCTTGGTTCAGGCTGTCATGTAGACCTCCAGGAGTCCCCCGACGGAGTGCATTCGGTAGAACACACCCAGTGGGAGGCCAAAGTTCACGATTGCAAACCAGGTGGAGTAGCCATAAAATGACTTTTCCAGTCCATTCTCGAAGACAGGGTGAGCCCCAAATGTGGGCATGATCCACAGCTAAAGAGGTGTAAGGAAAAAAGAGCGGAAGTCAGAGGATGACAAACTGTCTCCTACCTGCATTTTGATCTCAGCACTGGCTCAAGTCATTGTAGGAATATTTCAAGAGTATCAGAGTCTCCCTGCCAGGGAAGAGAAGGAAAATCCCCTAGTTATGCTGCTGACTCCTTGCTACAAGTCAAATCCTGTCGAATTCCTGGAAACCTAATGATAGCCTCATTCTGCCCCAGCCAGCTTCATCATTCTACAGAATTTCACTGTTTCCTTGGCCAATTTGTTTTCCCTGGATTAAGGCTGCAGTGAAGATCCATGTTGATTCAAGATCCCAGAGCACAGTGTACTTTACTGGGTGACTTTCAATCCTGGAGACTCATGTTTACAAAGACTCACTGCTGATGCCTCATTTCTCCACCTATCTCATGAAACACCCTTAATGAGTTTGGTAACTTTTACAGAGGCTAAAATTTTGGCACTTAAGGATTTATTACCCATCTCCTTCCTGCACCCAGGAAACCTAACCATATTTGACTCTTAGGTTAAAAGCGAGACCTTGTAATTATGAGAGTGGGGTATTAACAGCAAAACCAGTCTTGACTTGCCTCACCAGCAAGTTGAAACTTGGTGGGCGAAGGTTTCTTTTCTGGAATAGTGGCCCAAGAGAAAGACAAGGAGAACACATCTGTATCACAGGTCATCACGGCTCAGCCAAACTGTGATATAGCAGGGAGAGCAATACTTACTATGATGTTGCACAAAACCAAGAAGAACGAGATCTCCCTTAATGCTCTTCTCTTCCAACTCAGGTGAGAGTAGCTATGGATATAGGACAGAGAAACTTTCTGGATCTCCTGTCCTAGCTCCAGCATGTTCACTCGTCTCTGGTCGCAGGCTTCGTGATTCTGCTCTTCTTTAATTTCTTCCTCTTTGTTGGGAGATACCTGTGTGTGCTCCTGTTTGCTGCTTGTTGTGGTTTCCTCTTCGCCAGGTAGCTCTGAAGCCACTGCATGCTGCCCAGCATGTCCTGTGTGTCTGGCCTCAGTTGCTGCTACAAAGGGCTGCCGGTGAAGCCCATCAATGATGAAGACATTCTGGGTGATGTTCTGAAAAATGAGGAGGACAGAATAGGACAGGATGAGACTGTTCAGCAGGTCCCTGGGGTCAGTGGCCACAAGGGCAACAATGGAGAAGTAGGACATGCCAATTTGGCCAAGAGCTGCCCCCATCAACAGGATCACATCCAGGCTGCGGGTTGGGTTCTTCAACGTGTCCAACTCCCTTTTTTCCAAGGCGTGGATGATTGTCCCAATCACTGCGCCCACACTCATCAGGGGCAGGAGCACAATGTAGTAGGAATAATACATCACGAAGACCTGGCGGCTGGGGGCTGAGCTGGTGGCCTGAATCTGGTACACCATGAAGACACAGATCCCGATGATTACAGCAGCGGTGCCCAGCACTGGCCCGAAGACCACCCCTTGGAGCTTGAACTTGGGCTTGATGTGAGGGATGTGATGGTGGTTGATGCGTCTCCCCACGTTCTTCCACATGACGTACAGCACGGAGCAGCAGATGAGGCAGTACTCGGTGTTGAAGGGGTAGAGCAGGATGTAGCCCTTTTGGAAGACTTTGCAGACAGTTGCGTTTGGGCATATGCACGAGGTAGTCTCATTGCCTGGAGCATGAGGAGAGGAAGGCAACAATTATAAAGGAGATGGCCTTGATTTCATGGCTATCTGGGAGTTTCCTGTGTGCAGACACAACATCTGTCTCTGTGTATCTCAGAAACGGTGATCAGTAGGAAGTTAAGTGACTGCCATGAGGTCCTCAAGACTGCGAGGATTCAGAATAACAGGGTTTAGCAAATGTGTTTTCCCAAATATGTAGTGGTCCTTATGGTCAACACCATAGGTACTGGATGAGAGACACCCCCCCTTCCTTCATAGTGAAGCCTCCTCTATGTCTACTCTTGGAATATCGGTTTCCTCCCCTTTTTTTCCCCCCCATACCCTCAGAAAGAAAAGCACAGCAATTATGTGAATCTCTTCCGGTTTGTCAATCTTTTGACAGGTAAATGTGAGCAAAAATGCTAATTTATGGTGGGCTTTTCCTTTGCTAGCCCTCAGTTCCAGGGTTTCATAGCAGATCCCACCCCCTCCAGGTGAAGATGTTCTCCCCTTGCAGCCCATCTCCTTGAGACAAACTCCAATAATAGGGGAGTTGCAGCATTTGGGGGAACTGGTTGTGATACCTACATCACTGAGATCAAGAATTGTTGTCTCCCCAGAAATCATCTTTGTCAGCCTAACACAAATAGGGATGGATGTGAAAACGGAGACTTGCCTGCAAATTGCTGCTTCGCCTTATGCAGCTGAGACTCAGTCTCCATGTGAATGGTGTCATTGGTCACGGCCAAGAGCCAGAGGAGGAGGTTAGTGGCTATGGTCAGCATCAGCCCACACCTGGGAGAAGAGAAAGGCACTTCTGCAGTGTGTTGCCTGTGGAGGTTGTTCATGACCTGCGTGTCCGTCCACCTGCCATGTGGCGCTGCCCTTTGCTTCTTGCTTACCCATGCACAGATGTGTGCAAACATGGTGCATTTGTGCCCATTCTCATATGGGCATTGGTGTGTGGCTTTGCACACAGAACTATGGCTGAGTGTGTTCCTGTTCGGCCATTGCAAAGGAGCAGGGCAGGCAATGCCAGGCTTGCTGGTGAAACTGGCTTAGGTCTGGGTGCAGTTGAGGGAGGGAAGGCTGAGACATCTCCCAGTGACAGGAATGGGAAGGCCACCCCACCTCATCCTCCACTCAGTGAACTGGTCCCTGAGCCATGCAGCAGGAAGGTATTTGGGGTTAGGAGGAAGCAACAAGATTTGCAGCAGTCCAAGGCACAAGTGAAAACCAAAGGGTGCTGGTGAGCCCAGGTCAACGGAAGGAGGATGGGTCTGGTCAGGTCATAGCTTGGTTCTTGTGTGATGCAGAATATAGGGAGTCAGTGTAAGATCAGGTGAAGGCAGTTCTAGCGGGAATAATGGAGGTCATAAGCAGACAGAAAGGAAGGGTTTCTTTAGAGGAGTAGAAGGCAGTATTTTCCCCCTCTTTGTACCTGGTGAAGTTGTGCTGGACTTGAATGCAGTCCTTAGAGTGATGCCACAGAAAAAAAGCCTGCAAATCGATAACAATAATGACGTGAGCGGGGTGAAGCTGGCAGCCTGCCGCACACACAGTGGAAAGGGACAGACACGCAAGAAAGCACATATCCGAGTGGGAGCAAACCTGCCTCTGTGCAAGTGGTGCAGGGGCATGTATGCACCTGCATCTCAGTGTTGAGGCATGTGCTGGCATCCTTAGGTGACTGCAGCATGTGTGTGCATGCACCTAATACAGATCTAGGAGATCTGCTTTTCTCTGTCTTGTATATATGTGCGTATTTGCTGCTGAGATGGTAGCTAGTTTGCTTTTCAAATATGGCTTTGGGTCTGGAAAGAAGAGGGTTGCTATCAGAGTAACAAGTCGCAAATGGTGCAAGATATTTTTGTGTGCAAAGGATTTTGTTGGGGGGATGCATTAGCAAATAGAGAGAGAGGCTGGGTCTCAGAGTGGTGCAAAGACATCTCTGGCAAAATCTGAAACTTCTCCTCTCTCCCTGCTTTGCTCCAAAACGAACTCCTCTGGATCCTACAGTATGTCACGTATTGCCAGAGTGATTTCTTTCTAGATCTTACTACTTTGTCTCTTAATCTGGCACGTGAGAAGTGTGGGTGATATTTGAAGTGATTTAGTGCCTTTACTGCTCATGAGAATGCCTCAAGTGCAGCCACTTTCTCAAGTCTTCCCACTTCCCACCACCCCTTGGGCTTCTGGGAATGGGACAGAGAGAACAAGCAAGCTTCCAGAAGGGTAACATGCAGTACCTGGGTGCAAATAAAAAGGATTTCAATGCTGGGGAACACAATTTCCACCCTGGATTTGCACTGGATGAGAATTGCACTGTAGCCGATCTGAAACACGTTCAGGAGGATGCTGAAACTGCCGAACAGCAGCACTGATCCTGGGCAAACAGCAAAAGCACCAGTAAATAAACAGAGACATGTCTGTGGAGCATCTGAGCCTGGCCGGGGACTGGAGCCTTCATGCCTCTTGGATTTGGGTGGAACTAGAGGCCTTCCCATTTGGAAGTCTCATGATTTTGAGAGAAGGGGGAAAAAGGGAGCCTGATTCCTGAACCTGGTTTTGTGCTTTGGCTGGTTTAAGGAGTTGAGACAAAGCAAGGTATTTTCTTCTGCTTGGATACAAGGTGGGAACAGGGTTTTCGGCCTTTTCTGCGCAATCTGGAGTGACAGAGGTAAGCTAATGGCAGGTGATGGTTTCTGCCTTGCGGAGAAAACCTGAGATGAATGCAGGTCTGCTGAGGCTTTTGGCAGCACCAGTCTGCACAAGTTAGGACCCTTTAATTTATTCTCCCTTTCGCCTTGGACAGCTCTCTGCAGCTTTAGGTATTCTCGGGTACCTTGCAGCTTTCTTCCCCTTAATTCTCTGTGCTCAGTTAACAAGACCATGCGCTAATTAGAAACTCCGTAATAGACCAGCGGCAGGGCTGCTTGGAGAAGGGTCATTTCACGAAGTGGGGCAACTACTGATGGGAAATCTCCCAGGAAAGCCTGGGTGTCACAGGGATCTTCCCCTGGAAACAAGGCTGCTGTGATGCTAAACAAGGACAAGGGTGGCATGGGGCTGCTGATGCCCTTGGAGGGTATACATGGTGGTTCTCCTCTCACTTTGCAAAGTGGTCATGCCTAAAACCTTTCCTAAGTCTCCACCACCGTGCTCAGTTGCTGGACTGCAAGTGGGACATGCCTGGATTGTGCTTTGGGAAGGGACCACAGAGCAAAGTTGGACTGGAGGCCGAAGGGAAGCCAAGTTCAAGACTTTCCTGGCTGCTATCGTTCCTCTATGTGGCCTCCACTATGCCCCTGTCTTCCCCCAGCCTTGCACCACAAGCTGACAGGACACTGGGAGATTCCCAATGCCCTAACTATGTCTACTGTGGCTTCTAGCTCTTTTAGTAGTAGGGGAAGAATTTTGTTATCTTCCAAGCACTGGGAAGAAGGGGAAAGGCATGAAATGATAAATAAAAGCAGAACTTACCCCTAATCCAGATTGGCCCAGCGTGGGAATCCCGGTACAGCACTGCATGCGGCTGCTGACTGGTGCCCAGCAGGTAGTAGATAATCCAGCACAGGCACAAGACCTTGAGGATGGAGAGCAGGATCCAGACGTCTGCCAGTGTGATGGCCACGTGGTTGAATATCACACTGCTGATGAAGGCACTGCCCAGAAACACCACATTCATGGCCAGCAGCCCTGAAAAGAGCCGCCCAGCTTTCTGAGCTTGCCTGTGCCTCTGCTGCACTGAAGAGCAGTGACGGTACAGCCAGAGCTTCTCATAGTGGATCGTGGAGGTGTCTGGTGGGGCTGATGCTGGCCTGCTCTTGCAGTGGTGGCAGGGCTTTTGCCTTGAGGCTTTGTTGTCCGACATGGCTCATCTGCCTGGGGGGTCACTTGCTGCATTGAACAAAGGGGAGGTTTAAAGTAAGAGAGATGGTGGGAGACATGCTGAGATGAGAGGTGGTGTGCTCTGCTGTAAAAGCCACTTGTGTGGTGTCCTCCATTCCTTGCTTTGCAGCTTCCCCTTCCCTCTCCAGAAGCTGGATGAGAGGGGGGAAAAGAGATTAGTCTTTAGCCCAGGTAAGGCATTAAAAATTTCCTGGTGGACAGGGTCATTGCTGGGCACTCGGAAAAGGCCCTTCTGCAAAAAGATGTCCAGAGACACCTGCATTAAAATGGGTATTTGATGTCTCTGCCCTGCCCCAACACTACTTGGAGCTGTTGGGACCAGAGGTGCCCAAACAGTTTCCATCCTCACCTTTCACACCTCCTCTGCATACAGCCCTGGATTCAGGTTTCCTCCTTTCCCTTTGTTGACGTAAGAATTAGGTGAGACTACAGAGCAAGTTCAGATCTGCTCTAAAATTCAGAGCTGTTTGATTTTGTTTGATGGGTCCAACCTCTTCCTTGTGGTTTTTGGGCTATGAGAGTTACACCACACTCCTCGTATGGTCGCACAAATTGTGGCAGAACTGGAGAGAATAGAAAGAGGGTCTGTAAGTTTTGATCTAAGCTGCTTGGAAAAGATCCAACCTCCCACCCAGGCAGGTTGAGACTGGGACAAAGTTAATACCTGGCTTTCTTTCTTTTTCTACTTGTAACACAGAGGAAAAGTCACAGAGCCGGGAGCACACTGACACAGACGAGTTTGAGGGATTGGCCCAGATAGGCAGCCAGAGCCTGGGAGCTTTTCTATCCAGCTTTTGGAAAAATCTCGGTAGGACCGTATTGCCCATGAGAGAGGAATCTCCTTGCTCATATACAGCAATCAGGCAAGATCAGCCTCTCTATGGATTTGGTGTATGGAAAAGTGCTTTCACTCCAGGGAGTGACTCTGGCTGCGGTGGGGGATGGCTGGAGTGAAAGCAGACCCCCGAGATGGGTTTGAGGGTGGGGGGAATTATACGTAGCTGTCTTAGGGCTTTGGGGAAGAAGTTGTCTGAGAAGGGGTTGAAATTTCAGTGCTTCACTCTTCCTTTGTACGTGCACTGAGGTGCTCTCTCTCCCTCTGGTCTCTGGGGGTTTAGTGCACTTCTGTTAGTGGAGATTGATCTTAAACTCTTCCCTGTTTGGCTCCCAAACTCTCCTAACTTAGTAACATAGGAGCAAATGCTATCCCTTCTCCTAGGGCCATAATTCCTCTGCTTTGGGCTCAGGGGATGGAGGGGAGAGGCTGTAAAATCAGAAGGATCAGATGGAAACCCATCCAGGCTGCATCAGAAGGTACCCAAGCGCCCAGACAAGGCTGCACACAGGAGCTCCTGCCATCGGCCCAACCCCTTGACCCCGTAGCTGTATGTTGCCGAGAGCAGACAAGCCCCAGCCCTTACCTCCCTGCAGCCTCCTGCTGCCTGCCGAGTGGGAACAGCTGCTGGCACAGCCTCAGTTACAGCCGATGTTAAAACCACCCGCTGGAGTGCCACCAGGATGCATGTGAGTCTTTCCGATGGACCAAGGCACAGGGAGAAGCTGTCAGGGCTGCTCCCCACTGAATGTGGCCTCTGCTCCCAGCCCATTGATTTTTGGTTTCCACCTTGTTTACTTTGGGTCTATTATTGCAATTACATTAATTACTCAGTGAGAAGCTCTCGGCTCTGCCAAGGGCAGCCAATGGGGATCAGCTCCTTTATACACCTGTTGGGTTGCCCCATGTCAACGGCCTTGGCACAGGATGTGCCAACTGGTAAAACCACAAGCTGCGGTGATTAATTTGTGCCATGGCTCAGGCAAGTATAGAGCTAAGCTCCTGGCACAGGCTTGTGCTGGGAGCACTTAGCCACACTGCTTTGGCTAAAATCCACTTGAGTTCTCCACTCCCTTGTTTTTAGGAAGATCCTAAGATTTTTTTTCTCAAGTGTACCATTACTTTGTGCCTTTATCCAGGGCACAGATACCTAAACTGATCCAACAGGCAAGACTCACAGTCCAGCCTAGGTGCAAGGATGATGCCAATTTGATGTACTTCTGGCAGAAAGGCTGCTTCTTTTGGGTGTGGTAGCTACGATCTATTAATGCTGACTTCAGAGCTGGACCCGCATGTGCAAACCCCACAGGCTCAGCCATGCGGGGTCGGGGATGCTTTAGGTCCAAACTGTGCTGTCTCTGTTCCCTCTCCTGTTGCAGGGCAAACTGATTTCTGTCTTGGGACTCTGTGGTGAGCTGATCCCCCTGATTTTGTGGCTGGCAATGAGGATTGGGCATTCCTGGCTGAGTTGGTGAGCCTAGAGGATCCATCAGGAGAGGATGGACCTCTCCATGGAAGGGGAGGAGTTTGTGTGTCCCAGAATGAACCCCTAAGCCCTGGGGTTCTTGCAGCTGGCAAACACATGAGCTGGGCATTCAGAGCCATGAAATGTTTCTCAAGAAGCTGATTAGGGGTAGGAGTGGTTGGGGGAGCAAAAGTTATCATGCGTGGGGGTGTGACGAAAGGGATGGAAAACAAGAGTGAAAGGGGCCCATCGCTCCTGGCAAGAACACCCAGTGTGTGCCGGTGCAGCTGTTGCGTTTAATGTCTGCCAGCAAAAAGGTCATGTTTAATGTCTGACCAAACCCTTTCACTGCTGTGGTGGAGCCCAGATGCTCTGGTCTGGGCAGGTTTTCATGAATACCCATGGCTAGATTTGTTCTGCCTTCCCCCAAAGCATCAGCATTTCCAGCCTGCTTGGATGACTGTGTTCCTTCTCCTTGCTTTGATGCTCTGGGATCCCCTGAGTGCAGCTGGGCTCTCCTTTGGGTGCCTGGTTCTTCTCCAGACCCCATTGTAGAGCTTAACAGGGAACTGGGATCTCTCAAGAGCTATTGGCCTCTTTGTTGAACAAAGCCGAAGATTTACATGTGAGATTTTAACAAACCTGGCTGTTTTTCAGTGCCGCGGTCCTAAATTGGGGTGACTGTGCAGAACTGGGAAATGGAGGCCAGGAGTCTGAATATATCCTGGGGAAAAGAAGTTCGTGTGAAACTGGAGGTTTTTCCTTTAAAGATGGGCCTGAAGTAAAATGTTGGAGTCTGCTGTGCCCCAGTGGTTTTGCCAATGGGACTGTGCATCTGAGCTGCAAAGATGAGGCATCCTTCCTAGCCTGACTTGCCTTCTCCTGGCTTTGGAGCTGAGGTTGAACCCAGAGGAGCTGTAAAGCCCTGGGAGACTGGTTAATCCTCCTAATTTGGCCTTTATGTTGAAGAAGAGCAGCTGTTTAACTTGAATGTATTGACACAAGTTTAACCAAGTCATTAACTAAGCAAGCGTGCAGGAGAGGGACAGGGGGGAGAGGATGAGTTGTACTAAGTGGATGGATCACATAAATCACTGCCCAGCTCTGCCCTGGAGAAGCTGCCTTTACTCAGAGGCTGAGAGAAAGCTGCTAAACGCTAGGAGTGACGTTTGCCCCTCTGCTATCAGCAGTGTGCTTATTAATGGTGTTATCTGTGTACTTAGCAGTAATAACACCTAGGCTGGGCTAAGCGGATCTGTAAACAGGACCCTGGGGAGGAAGGAGGTTCATGCCCAGCAGCTGTGTTTGCCCAAAGGCCGCCTGAGGAACACCATTCGCCTCACAACTCCCCGGCCAGCCCACACCCTTCCTTCTTCTTCGCAGATAACCACCCTGATGACGTCTCCTGCGGGGCTGGTGAGTGAGCACCTTTTGGGGTGACTGTAAAGAGCAGCCTCATCCAACATGGGTGAGCCATGCTGCACTGCCCTAGCTCCGTCCTGGGCTGCGACAGTGTTGTGGTTTAAGCCCAGCTAGTGGCTAGGCACCACGCAGCCGCTTGCTCGCTTCCCCCTGCCCAGTGGGATGGGGGAGAGAATCAGGAAAAAAAAAAAGTAAAACTCGCGGGTTGAGATAAGAAGAGTTTAAGAGAACAGAAAGGAAGAAAATAATAATGATAATAACAATAATAAAATGACAATAATAATAAAAGAATCAGAATATACAAAACAAGTGATGCACAATGCAATTGCTCACCACTCGCCGACCGATGTCCAGTTAGTTCCCGAGCAGTGATTTCCCCCCCCAGGGCCAACTCCTCCCAGTTTATATGCTGGGCATGACATCACATGGTAAGGAATATTCCTTTGGCCAGTTCAGGTCAGCTGCCCTGGCTGTGCCCCCTCCCAGCTCCTTGTGCCCCTCCAGCCTTCTCGCTGGCTGGGCATGAGAAGCTGAAAAATCCTTGACTTAGTATAAACACTACTTAGCAACAACTGAAAACAGCAGTGTGTTATCAACATTCTTCTCCTACTGAATCCAAAACATAACACTATACCAGCTACTAGAAAGAAAATTAACTCTATCCCAGCCGAAACCAGGACGGTAAGCAGATGGGCTCCATGGGTATGTGCTGGCTCCGCTTGTGAAGCACGGCTCAGATTTTTCCACGCTGGCCCTCGGTGCAGGTTGCTTCGACCTCCTGCCAGTGTTGAGTTGCTCCTTGCTGGTAAGGACGACTGCCTTGGTCCCTGGGAAGTGCCTCCTCCACCACCACCTCCTGCCCTGGCTCCCAGCACACCCCACAGCTGGTCCTGCTCGCAGGCTGCACCTTGCCTTGTGCTGCAAACCCATCTCTCATCTCCAGCCTTGTGACCTTCTCAATGCATGCACTTTTCAGCTGCTGCATTGACAGATAATAAGTAACTTGGATTCTTCCCCCGTCCCTGACACACCTCAGAGCAAATGACCCAGATAAAAGGCGCTTTTTTTTTCCTAATAAAACAAAACTCGCCCTCAAATAACAGATGATTAAGAAGCAGAGGAGGGGATGCAAAACCCTGATAGCAGTAGGATGATGACTCAGTTCTAGCCTTGGCTATGGCCTTCCCTGCTTTATTCTGAGCAGTGATTTCTGATCTCTTTCTCTTCGTCTCTCCCCATTCTTGCTGCCCTCACTTGCTGGCTCTAGCACTGCTTGCCTCAGGCAAGGGTCTGAATCAAGACCTTTTTGGCACTCACACAGTGGCTCAAGTCTTGGGGCTGGATCTGTAGGGCTGGTGCTCCCTGAGCTCAACCAGAGCTGGGCTCTTAATGCTGGTATCCCTTGAGGAGTGATTTTTATTGGTGAGGTTCAGTGCTCCAACCAAACCCTTGCAGCACAGCAGGTGCTCAGATCCCTGGGAAGCCAAGGTGACTTTTATACCAAAGCAAGTGAGACTGGAAGCCCCTGGCAAGATGTGAGAGCTCCAGGGCAGCCCTTTGCTTTCCTGTAGCTCTGTTTGCAGCAGCTACCATTTAAACAGTCACACATCATTGTCCCCGTTCCCCACCCCCTAATGCCGATCTGATCTCTGCATAATGGATGCAATGGCAGGAGCAGTCAGCAGGATGCTGCTGGTGGCCTCGAGGTCCAGCCTCATTCTCTGCTCTGACACAGGCTTTCTGTTCACCCAGCTCCTGTGCCTCAGTTTCCCTCCCTCCAGGCGTGGAAGATGGAGTTAACAGCAGTGCTTTTCTGCAGGGATCTGTCACAAGGACATGTGTACAAAGGACCAGGGGGGGATCCCTTGACGTTACTCAGGCACTCTGCATGTGGGGTGTTCTCCCCTTCCATAAAAACTCACCATCAGTGAGATACATCCCCCTTTTTAACTGGGCTGTGAGGAGGTGTGTGTCCCGGGTCCACAGTGAAGACGGTAGTGATGGAGCAGCCAGCATCAGTCGGCTGCATGGCCTAGAAGCACCAAGTCCCAGGGAAGGGCACGGATCCATGCAACTAGGATGCGAGAGCACCTACTCCAGGGGTGCACCCAGGTTTAGGTAACACACCTGGGATACTGGCTGCGCTGAGGGGTTGCCCAGGGACGATTGGCTGATTCTCCATCAGCCTTGGACATCATCCCTTTGCATATTAACTGACCATGAGCTGATACCTTCTAGTAGACAATCCTTGAGTACACAGCAGTGCCCATGTTTATAGTGGAGTTTTCTTAGGGTTTGAGTTGTCTTTTTTTCTTTTTGGACTTGTGGGTGCTCACCTTTCCTCTGTCCCCGTTCTTGGGTATATAGGTAGGGTTCATTGATGGCCTTTTCCCTATCTGCTGCCTCTCCCAAGATGCACGTATATGGCTGGAGGGCAGAAGAACGCAGCCCTTGGTTGAAAATCCTTTCCATCTCTGCACTTGCAGCCTGGAGATGCCTCGGGTTAGCAAGGGGTCCTTGCAGAGCTTGTGCTGTCCCCAAGAGTGTTTTGGTTTATCCCAACATAAGTGGTTGTGGTTGGATGTTGTGGTTGCTGCTGACCCACCACCCTGGAGCAGTTGATGTGGGATTATTGCCTGTATCGGTGCTGCTTGGGCTGTTGTGGGGTTCTCCTTACACCCACCCTGAGTTATTTAGCCCCAGAAGTGCCCCTACAGTTACTGTGAGAACAAAAGAACAGTTCAAACCCTGCCCTGCTTGGCTCGGTGCACCCAGCCCTGGGAACCTGGGACCAGGCACCAGCAAGAGAACGTAGAAAGAAAACCTGGTGTGCCCCCCAGGAATAGAGTAGGTGATTAGAAGTGTTTTCTCTGTCAGAGATCAGCAGTTTGGGCTAAAACAATGTGTAGGGGTGTACGTAAGATTGACGTCTGTGCACCATTTACGTCTCTTCTGACTTAATCTGTGGCTCCTGCAGTTGAAATTAATAAGGCTTTTGTTTTATGAAAGGTAAAGTTTCTAGGGAGAGATTGTATCTTCACCAGATCAATGGGAAAAATAGAGCCAGGCCTTTGCGGGGTTGGTGGGGCTGGGAGAGACTGCCTTGCTGCTCCCAGGCTTGCAAAGGGAAGGACTGACCCACCCCGGAGCTGCTGGATCAGTGCAGTCCTGCAGGGGCAGGGGACATCAGGGTTTACTCCCTCTTCTGCCTGCGTCAGAGAAAGGCTGCAGGCAGGCAGGCTAGTGTCAGACCAGCCAGAGGCACTGGTCCCTTCTGGTTTGGTGATCTAGGTTTGGGGGGGAAAGGTGGTTTGAAACGTGTGAGCCTGGGCCGGCAGTCTGGGCCATGGGGTGGGAAATCGCATCACTCCATTTCAAGTACTGTGATTTCTGTTTATTTTTTCTTTTTTTCTATGGCGGATGCACACACATCCGTAGGAAAAGGCTTGATGATTTCTGCCACCTCTGCAGTGTTCTTTATTGGAATGATAAACTCTGATGGCACAGTAAAACCTTTATTGGAACAGTAAACCCTGATGTCTCAGGGTACAGACAAAGCTCAGCTGTGCCATTTTGGCATGCGCCCTCCCGACCTGGCGGTGTGGGCTTTCTGAGGCTCCGCTTGGACTCTGGGTACAGCAGAGGGGCCCTCTTCTACCTCCTGCAGCCCAGGAGTTCTGCTCTGAAAGCCCCCTCCGTCATACAATGGTTCACGGAGAGCTGCAGGCACCCAGAAAGCTGTGTTGGGCCCCCCCTGCAATGTGCACTGGGGCTACCTGGGTGCTGGGGCTGTGCTCACAGCCTCAAAGCACGCATAGGCTTGAGGGTGCAGTGCAAGCATCCCTTCAGGGCATGGGACATCAAATTGGCTGTGGCATTGGATTGATTTCTGTGTCATAGAGCACAGAAGGTCCCTTTAGGAGTTCAGTGTTACAGTGAAAATCAATAAATAACTTTGCATACAAAAATGTTCATATATTAAAAAAATCATTACCTGTTAAAAAAAAAGAAAAAAAAGAAAAACAAATCTCTTTCTTTATCATTGCCCATACAATCTTTATGGTTCTTGAGCCCTGATTCAGGAAAACTGGGAAAAAAAGTGTGCTTACAGCAATCCCGTATCAGGGCCAGCCCAGAACCACGTGCACAGCTCTCCTGCCCGTTGGGAAAAGGAAGCTGCAGTGAGCAAACCCACTTGGCAGCAGTGATGCCTCCCTGGAGAGGAAGGAACACAGCAGGCGCTGATACAGGGAAGGGTCAAGAGGGCCAATATAAATGGGCAATACAGAGAGGAAAGATTAAAATGTCTCCCAAAGCCTTTGGTGGTCACTGGTTTGTTTTTCACATCTCTGCAGGGGAGTGATTTCCGACTGGCCATACCAGAAGTTGAAGTGGTTTCCCTTTCTTTGCCTTCCATGCCTGCGTTAGCCACTCGTACCTACCGGGTCTCTGCATGCAGACAGGCACCGACTGTCCAAGGGTGCCGAGCACCTGCTGGAGAGTACATCAGTGGCATGGAGTGAACAGGCTTTTAAGAAGGAAGGTGGGTCTCTGCATGAACCAAGGGTAATTACCATGATCCTACTCTGGACACCTTCCTTTTTCTGCTTTTAAGCTTTAAGAACTTCAGACACACACATGCACATCCACACACAAGTAGCAAAAATAAAATCTGGACCATGTTTGGATGATCTTCACTGACGGTTCATAAATGAAATGCCCCAACACTGCAAGGGGGCATGATTCAGGCAGTGCTGGGGACCCCTTGGGACATCTGGGCAGTCTCCCAGCCCTGGGGTAGGAAGAAGGTGGATTGGTTGAGGAGAATCTCATCTTCCTTGTGAGAGAGTTCTTTAGGACATGATGTAGACCTCCAGCAAACTGGCCACTGCATGCATTCGGTAGAAGATCCCAAAGGGCAGGCAAATGTCTACGATGGCTGGCCACATGGAATCGCCATAAAAGTTCAGTTCTGTGTCATTATCAAACTGGGGCCGGGCACCAAAAGCTGGCATGATCCAGAGCTGTTTGAGGAAACAGGAGAATAACATTGCAGTGAGAAAAGTGTGCGGTACAGCAAGCACCTGCAATCACAGCTACCGAAAGATGGGGAATAAAACGACCTTCTGAGCATGAGACCTATGCCAGGAGCCTGTGTTTACATTAAGATCAAGTATAATCTAGTGCTGTACCCTAAGCCCAGTTTGGATTTATGCTCAGAGACAGGCTTGTACCAAGCACTGGAGCACTGACCAGGGGAAGAACTTGAGCGTGTTGTGTGTTAGCATGAATCTGGTGTGTTCAAACTCTTTGGATGGAGCAAGCATGGGTAGGTCTCAGCTGGCAGCAGCTTGCTCTCCCCAGGCTCAGGTGTGTATATTTTGCTCAGAAGCCCAGCCAGCAGGCGTATCTGGTTGCATGGGGGTTGTCAGCTCATTCTCTGTAAGCTTGTGTGTAAAATCAGTTTGAGGACATGATGTGACTGATTAGCTGGGCATTTGGAGGTTCTCTAGAGACATAACATGTGCTTGGCTTCTTTGGAGGTGCAGCTGTAATCCTACATTTCTTTTGCAGGGAACTGTGGTCCCCTGGCTGCTAATGAAAGTGGAAATCCCAGCTGAAGCTGTCAGTGACCAGCTTCTCCTCACAGCAACTGGGATCAGCATTTGGGCTCCTAGGCCATGGGTTTTGAGAAGACACATGCTGCCATTTCTCAAGAAAACCCAGACTTCACTCCAAGTATTTGTCACTTCATGTCCTTTCTTTGGGGGTGTAAGGGAAGGGTTTAATGTATTTTATTGCTTTTAATAAGCTACTCTACATATCTGCTAATACCCAATAAAAATACTGAAGCTGATTCTTCTCTTGTACCCACTGCTTTTATTGTCTGATAGTCTGGTGATAAGTGACAGGTCTATTGGCGTAGCCTAAAATGTCTTAATTCCAGGGCAGTTCCTTTTGCTTTTAAGTGACAAGGGAATCACAGCTCTCCACACATACAAATATAATTAAGTGTGCTTTCTGTATAGCAGAGGCACAGAAAGGACTCTTTTTGCATGGGCTGCATCTTTTCCTTCACAGACACTTCTCCCTTGTTCTTGCTTCCCTCTCCCCCACCCTGACAAACTCTTCTCTCTGCATGTACTCACTATGATATTGCTCAGCAGGAGGAACATGGAGATCTCCCTTAAGAACTTCCTCCGCCAGTTCATCTTCTTGGGGGCGGTGAGGGACTGCACAAGGTCGGAAGGATGGATGGCTTCAGTGCCAGAGGCAGTGCTAGGGGCCAAGGTGCTGCCACTGTCGGGCATACGGAGGGACACTGCGTTGATGTTGACAAAGGTGAGTCCATAGAGATCCTTCTGGTGAGAATCACGCTTGTGGTCTTCCTTGGGGGGTTGCCGATGAAGGCCTTCAATAATGAAGATGTTCTGGAAGGTGTGCTGAGCAATCATTAGGAGAGCATAGGTCAGGTTGAGTGCGCTGATAGCGTCCCTTGGTGTGCTGGCCACAATGGCCACAATGGAGTAGTAAGAAATAGCGTATTGCCCCAAGGCTGCACCCATCAGCAGGGCCACGTCCAGGGTCCTGGTTGGGTTCTTGTGCCGATCCATGTCTCTCTTGTCAAACCGGTAGATGACTGAGCCACCAATGCAGACAAGAGACATCAGGCCCAGACAAACAATGTTGAAGATGTAGTACATGGTGAGTGCTTGGCTCTTCTTGCTGGATTCAGTGCTGGAATTTACCTGCACCTCATAAACAATAAGGACTCCTAAGCCACTCACCAGAATGATGAGGCCCAACATGATGCCTACAAAGAAGGTCCTTCGGAAGAGCCTGAACTTCAGGTGGTGAATGTGGTGGGAGTGGTGGTCTATGATGCGTCCAACATTCTTCCACATGACATAGACCATGGCAGAGGCAAAGAGACTGTACTCAATGTTAAAAGGGTACAGCCAAAAGTAGCCATTCTTGAAGATCTGGCAGATCTGGCTGTTGCAATTGCATTCTTCAGCTGAGCTACTTCTCATTCCCGCTGAAACAAGATAAAAACACATAGATGCAGTGGTATTAAAATAACGACCCAGCACTTGTTAGCAGCCCTGAAGAAACGGATACTTAGGGTCAGTGAAAAACAAGACCAAGGACAGAAGAATGCGTAACCACTTTGAAAACAAGGACACTTCAATCTCAGCTTTCTGTTGCTCATGTTCTTTCTGAAGAAGTTAGGTGGCAGGTTAAATCTCTCTTTTTCCTTCCCTTCTTCATTCCTATCCCATTTGTACAGGGCCTTCCACCTTTCTGACTCCTCTGTGATACAGATTAAGAAATGAACCTTAAGACCTGGCTTTTAACATACCAGCTCTGTTAAAGGAACCTTCAGCTCTAGATAGGCCTTCTGAAAAGCGATAAAACCTGACTTGCAGAATAATTTCTACCTCATGGTCTCCCTCCCTGGACCAGATGGCTTCACAAATGGGCAGATTACCCTTCAGGATCCATCTGAAGATTTCCTCTGTCACATTCTTCTTCAACTTTGAATGCGCTTTGTGAACGGACTCATCTGTCACTGCTGACATCCACACTGCTAAGTTTGTAGTCAGTGTTAGCATCAAGCCGCACCTGCAGAAGAAGGAAAAGGTTCATGAGATTAAAGCAATGGGTCTAGACCATGTTGCTCCCATCCATGTTATAGATGTGCACAAGCTCAGAGGGACTGTGTGAGCTGCCTGAAGTAGTGCAAGGACTTTAGTGGTCAAGGCTAGACATCCTGACCCTTGCTTTGCTGCTCTTGCTGTCTTCCTATTTTTTGTCCATGCTCATGAGAATTAGCAAGGCCTGATTCCTCTTGCTGGTTTTGGAAGAGCTTCTCAATAGTGAATAGATTATTAGGTCTGGATTGGTCTGCAGTAGATCCAGTCTTGCAAAAGTGGACAAGATCTTATTTTAGCCTGAGGCTTGCCCACTGCATTGTTGTCTTCCCCAGGGAAGCAAAAGTCAGCTATGAATCATTTTATTTAATGCTAATTATTTATTTAATACTAATCTGCTTTGAGTAACACTTGTATTCTTGAATTGAATCCCAACCCTGCTAGATCCACAGGTCATGAACCTCAACTGCTTGAGCTGGGATCTAAGGCTAGCTGGAGACTGAGCGGGTTTAGTTTTGGCCAGCATTAAGGGAGATGGAATTATCCTCTAGCTGCACCTTAGCTGTGTGAGAGAGTGCAGGGTGTGTGTGGGTTTGCGGTGGCCCAGTTCTTCTGGGCCACCGCAATTCAAAGAGCAGCAGTGCTCGCTCACCTGGTAACGTTCAGGTGTACGTGGACGCAGTCTTTGGCAGAGATCCACAGAAAGTATGTCTGGCAGGAGCAAGAAAAGAAGTTGTCATTTCCAACAAAGCAAGAAAGCAAATCACATCATTCTGAAGCAGGGATCTCCCTCCTCAGCAAAGAGCAAGCTGGAGCCTCTTTTGCTTGGGTGCATCTGGGCCCAGCCCACTAGCCCATAATCCTGGCCATTTGCTGGATGTGGTCTGCTCTTTCTTTGCTCCTCCTGCCCTGTCCCACTGCCATTGCTCTGCCCATGGCCAGCCCCTGTTCCTGCCCAAATTGTCCCCGTCTGACCTCTTCCCTCCTTGATATTGTCCCAGAGCAGGTGGTCCTCTGTGTAGGACTTGAAACTGCAAGGCAGTCCCTGCCCTGACTGTCCTCCTCCCTCTCTGTTCTTCCTGGGAAAGGAGAGCTGGCTGGATGCAGGCTGCTTAGAGTTTGTGACAAGCCATCCTGGCATAAGCCAAAATGTCACAGTATGGGGACAAGTTTAAATCGATGCCTTAAAGTGGGTTGTCACAGCTGGAAGTTGTCATGGTTGGAGGAAGAAGATGTGGGCTGGGTGGGGGGCCTGAGTTAAGCCACTTGAACTACGTCCAGGAGATCAGAGCTCCTTCTGCTTATGACTCTGTCTCTGTACTCCTCCCTGAGACAGAGCACAACCGTCTCACCTGGATGACCACGAATATTGCTTGTACAATGGGGTATATTATTTTGATTGCAGACAGGCAGCTGTAGAAGCTCGAGTAATATCCTATTTTGAACACATCCATGACAAGGCTGAAAATGGCAAATAGGATCAGGCCTCCTGTTGAGGAACCAAAATATCTGTGGTTGGAGAGATGTATGCACATGTGGGCTAATGCAGATAGATGAGAGGAAGAGGAACTATTCCCATGGAGAGGCTTTGCTTCTACCTCTGTTTTTCATCTCCCAGCACCCAAATTATCTTGGAACCAACAGAATCATACAATAATTTTGGCTCGAAGGGATTTTCAGTCAGCCCTGTACTCTGACTGGGGCTAACAGCTCTTGCAAGAGCAATGGCAAGGCTGGGAAGGAACCTAGTGTAAAGTACCAAGAGCCCTTGCGGATAAAGGGAGACCTGGCAGTGAAACCAGCCGCGGGACTAGGAGCTAACCTTGTGAAGCAGGGCATGGTGCCATGCCCCAGCATAGGAGGAGGAGACCGTGCCCCAGATGGTTGCTGTGTCCCTTGTAATAACTGATGCCCCCATGAACTGCCCACCCTGCATCTCACCTCCAGCCTTAGCCCCCCAAGAGCTCCTACCTCTCAGCCAGATGGGCCCAGCATGGGAATCTTTGCAGAGGATGGCATCTGGGCCCCGAGAGGTGCCGACGAGGTAGAAGATGATCCATATGATGACTATCAGCATCATGACAGTCAGCAGGAAGAAGACATCATAATCATGCACAGCAATCTTCTCAAAAGCCCCGCTGCTCACCAGTGTGCAGGCCAGCAGGGCTAAGTGCACAGCCAGGAGGATGGAAAACATGCGGCCGCCCTTTTTCCACACTTCCTTGGAGGCAGGAGCGGAGAGGGGCTGATGAGGCTGGTGGCTGAAAGACACTATCTGGCTCGAAGCCAGGCTGGCTTTGTCATCCTTGTGTCCGCAGCCCATGCTGGAGTTGGGGTGTCTGATCTCGCTGTCTTTCCACCTGGGCTCTTCGGTCATGGTTCAGCTAATGCTTTAGCTGAGGGCTAACGCTGTTGGGAGGAGAGCCCAATGAATGAGAGGCGTCACTTCATTTTGAATAGTCTAGGGCTGGACCAAAGCAGGACATGTGATGAGGAGGAGAGGACGTATCAGAGGAATGGGGAAGGCTGAGACAGTGCAAAAAGAGGGATAAGCTCATTTTCAACCTTTCTTTTCCTGGTTACCTGAAGGCTGTGTTTTTGCTTAAGATGCTTTTGCTTGGGAAGATCCCAGGTCAGTTTAACAAAGCATGCCTCATTCGTCACACAATGTTTAGGTGTTTATTGATGCAAGATCCTGGAAAAACCCCAGAAGAGCTCTCCCAGGATCAAATATCCTGGGGCAAATGGCCAATGTGGTTTGATTTCTAAACGTCAACCACTAAACATTCGAGAAAATTTCATACTTCCTGGCTGAGGAACAGGCCAGCAAAAGGTAAGAAAGCCCTGGGAGTCTTTGGAACATCACATCATGGCTTATACCAGTTCCTGCAAGAAAGATGTGAGCTATCTCACCCCCTCTAAGCCCCTTGCCTGTGCCAAGCTTGAGACTTCATTGATTCTCAACGAAAAGCCTGAAACAAAGCAAATTAACCATTCGAAGCAAGCCATTCCACCAACCTGTTTGCTGCCTGGGATCCAAATCTCTGCTCTTGCCAGGCTGAGAAGTTTCCCCGTTGCTGCAGCTTGGTCAGCCAAAGAATTTATACCCGTTGGGATGTCTCTGTGATTTATACCATGTCTGGAGCTGACAGCAGTACTTCATGGGCTTCTCAGAGAAACTCATGTGATCCATTTTGTGCAATAGCTGATTTTGGGGAAGCAGGAGAGAGAAGAGGAGATAAGAGTTATTTACCAGGGGAGGGCATGAGGTGACAACACTGCTAAGCAAGGCAGGGACCGCTCGGTCGCAGAGTCACGGTCACCATATAGTAAAGCCACCCCATCAAACCCATTTCCCTACGCGCATGAGATCTCTTCCCTTGAGAGAAGATGGTTTAGGTGATGAACTTACCTTTGCTGATGATTTTGGGCTTGGCTTTCTGCTTAACTGAGCACAATAAATGCTGTGCCTCACCCTGTGCTGTTCTCATCAGTATGCTCTATGCCTGGAACATTTTTGAGAAAAAGGAAGAAATTTGCATTTGTATCTATTCAGTGCCAAGGGCAGCTCAATCTTTTCCCACCCATGGTGGCAACAATGAGGAAGGTTTAGCACTAGAGCAGGGCAGGATTTGGGGGCTGGAATCCATGCTCCCCTTTGCTGACACACTGCCTTTGACTTCAGGGTGGGATCACCCTTCTCTGGCCCTCAGGAGCTTAACTTCTCTACTTTCAAGGAGAAAGAAATCATGTTAGAAACCACGGCGCAGATGGGATTCAAGCATTTGCCAGGTAAGGGGAGAACTTTTGGTCAAGATCTCTTTTACCCCAGCTGTTATGTTTTGGTGGGGGTGATAGGAGGACCCAGGGCAGTTGTGAGTGGATGGGGACAAATTTTATTCCTCCACAAGGACGCCTCTTTTGGAGATGTCCCTGCTGCTTGCCTCCTCTGGGGCAAGCACAGACATGGGGCTGTTTGCTGTGCGTTTGCTCAGTCCCATTGCTGCCCACTCACCACAGTGCTCCTTGCAGCACTACAGGGACAGCATCAAGCTGAACTATGTGGGATGGTGAAGGAGAGCTCAGGATCTACTGTGGAGCCCAGGGAGACCTTCATGTGTCTTTCCCGTGCTGCCACCAGCCGGCTGCCACAAGCAGTACTGGGTCTGCCCTGCCTGGCCTCTGCTGATCCTTAGGGGTTCCTCTTCGGGGTGAGTGGTTGATCTTTTCTCAGTCTGTAGTCTTTCCCAGGGGAAGCCCAGACCGCACACAACCCCCTCCCCCAGCCCGGTGAGTCTGAGCTGATAATAGTTATGTTTTGCAGAGGCCAGAGGTTCAGAGTCCCCCTGGACTAAATGCACTGATTTTTCCTCCCTCTTTTGTCCTTAACAGCCAGCAACAGAGGAAAGAGCATTTTACTGCCCTGAGCAACGCTCCCAGTCCCTCCTGGGAGCCACCATACAGCATAACAAGCTTAATTAGTAATAATACAAGAATTCATTAAATAACCTTGGTAATGAATTGCAGACATTACTATGCTGCTTTTCACCTGGAAAGATCCCAGCGGCAAATACCTCAATGTCTACTATATCCCATCAGGACTCACCCAAGGAGGCTGAGCGGGTGAGTACGAATCTGCTGATGTGAGCAAAGTGTATGGGGAACAGGCCCTCTCTTCAGTGCACTTACAGGTGTCCCCAGGCAGCTGGGACCGTGACTGCATGTTGGTCACCCAGGGGTTAATCACTGCATCTTGTGTGGATGAACCTGGGATTGCTTTAGGGCCACCCTGCTGTCTTGGAGCATTTTTTTGCTTGCAAAAATAAGCTGTATTTTTCTCTGGTTTTCCTCTTTCTGCTCATTACCTTCCAACACTCTCTGCTGCTGTCTTTCAGTCTTTCCCCATTTTCCCACTCTTTCTCCCCTTTCTCATCCATCTGCTGCCTCTGCCTTCACCCTCTCCAAACCCCATGCGCTGTCCCAGGGCCATGGTGGCAGACGCAGGGTCCAGCCCTGGAGATCTCCATTCCCAGAGCTAGGACGTGGTAGGCAAAACACACAAGAGAGGAGCAAGAAATTCCTCCTCCATGACAGCGTGTCCCAAGGGATACTATTCACTGTTGGGCGCAATGTGCTACGACAGCTTCGTGCTTTGGTCGATATCCAGGCTTGGCTTCATCTCTCCTGACGGCAGAGGGTGCCCAGGGCCCGGGAATCCTGTGCCGGAGGCATTGCCTGGGGCTGTCCATCTCCCCACAGGGCTCACCAGAGCCAGAAATTCTGTGTCAGCATAAAAGACACTGGAAGCCAGACACTGCCCCTCATGCACGTCATAGTAGAAGTACTGAGCTACAGACAGGAGCGGTTTGGTTTGGGGTTTTTTTGTGGTCTCCAAAGAAGGAGATGGGGTGAGGAAGGGCATTTTTCCAGCCTGTATGAGTTACTTCGGGTTATCATGGATTCCTGTTGTGCAGTTTGTTGTTCAATTCCCTGGAAAACAGAGTCCTGTGGGCACAGGCAGGGTCGTTGGGGGACAGGGATGATTGGGTCTGCTGTTGTCTTCCTAGTGACACTAGGGAGATAGAGATAGATATAGATATGTTTGTTTGTTTTTTTTTTTAACCAGGAAAAACTGAACTGTGAATACTCCCAGTGTCACTTTGAAATCAGGGGCAGACACCAAACTGCTCTCGGCTATCTCTGCATGAAGCAGGAGCATCCATGCAGGTCCCAGCTGCTGCCCTGCTCTGAGAGGGCAGTGAGTGGGGGCAGCGGGGGCTTGCACTCCATCAGCCCACGCTTCCTACCATGGCTGCTGCTGATCCTCACTCGAGATGGGGTAGCTACGGTGAGGGGCATGCAGGGGTATTGGGTAGGATACAGCCCCTGAGCCTTTCTGGCAGCCTGCTCCGCTTAGGGGACATATAGACCTGGCAAGTCATCGCTGCATGACCCTGTGCCCAGAGCACTCAGCTAAGCTGGACGCAGTGATGATGCTTAATTGGAGCTTTTAATGTGCTGCGGAGCTGGTGCGTGAAAGGCTTTTTGTGAGGAGCCGTCAGGGCCGGAGGATGCTTAGGACCCAGGGGAAACACTGGAGAGCCTGGCTGGCTGGGCTTTGGAGGAGCTCCTGCCTCCGTGGCCAGGACTTCTCAGGTGTCCTGGTACTGCGGCACTGTGCGAGGCGAGCTGGGCCCTCCTGGCAGCTCCCCCTTCCCCACGTCCATGCCCATTCTCTGAGCCCCCCTGGGCACCCATGCGCTCACCCGGGGACCGCTCTGCACCATGAATGACCAGTACCACCGAGCAGCCCGGGATGGCTACCTGGACCTCCTGAAGGAAGCCACCAAGAAGGACCTGAACTCGCCGGATGAGGATGGCATGACCCCGACCCTATGGGCCGCCTACCACGGCAACCTGGACGCCCTGCGCCTCATTGTCAGCAGAGGGTGAGCGTTGGCGAATGCACGGTGCTGATCCCAGGGGACAGGGTAGCTGGGACCCCGTCTTTCCCCCTTCCCTGATCACAGGTCAGCATGGGTGCAGGAGCCCCAAAAAATGATGGCTTCTGTCCATAACAGCCACGCTCCTGTCCTCCCCTGTTATTTTTATCTCCTTGTGGTGCTTTGAGTCTAATCCAAGGCTCCTGATAACCACTCTGTTTTCCCAGCTCCTCTGACCCTATAACTGCTCCTGCCCCAAACCCCGCTTGCAGCTCCCCAGGTGGGACAGGGTCCCGCCGGCAAGTGCTTTGCAGTCCTGAGTCAGGTCCTGTAAAGACAGGCAGAGCTGAAGTGCAAGCACATTGGGTTGCTGCCACAAAAAAAGCCCTTTTAAATGAGGATGCAGAGAGAATAACTGCTCCTTCTGTCTCAAGAAATGCTCATATAGAGAGATGTGTGCAGTACCAGCTGGCAGTAGGTGACACTTGTCTGTTTTACCCAAAGCGAGGTGTCAATATGTGACCCCTGGGCAGCCTGTCATACACCCGGAGCCCAGGAAATTCAGGAGCAGGTTCCCCAACAGCAGATTTCTTCAAGCTCAGTCTCCTCCATGGGGGCTGCTTGATGCTGATAGGTCTCTCGGTACCTCACCTTGGGCTGCCAAATCTGAGGGTCTCTGGTTCCTTAAGAGTGGGTGTGGTAGAGAGAAGGGAGTGGGACTGGGGGCACTTGTCAGACTGGAGGGCTTTACATCTTGGTGTTGGGGGAACAGCACAAGAAGGTCTGTGTTAAAGCAAGATCTGTACCTAGTTCCTTCCTGAGCAGTGTGTGGCTCTCCTGTTCCTACCAACCTCCCAAGGGAGCATGTGCCAGTGCTTCCTTCTGCTCTGGTAGCTTTTCTGAGCACCTCATTTAAAGGCATCTAAGGTGGGGTGGCCTCTGCCTTGTATTGAGAGATTGGCGGCAGTGCTGATTTTGATTTCTTTCTAATATTGAATACTGCTGAGGTCGGCAGCCTGGATGTACATCATGCCTCCTTGGAAGGGCTTTGCTTCTTCATGTTGGGTTGGGGTTCGATGGGGCTGTCAGCATCCAAGCAGGGCTTTTCTGTGTCCACGCTGAGCTGTGTTTGCAGCTCTTGTACCCCATCAGCCGCATCTCCACTGTGCCTGTTCCTGGGCTCTCAGCATCTCCTGATATTCTGGTCTGCTTGTGCAAAACCTTCAGCCAGCTCCCCTGGCCCTGGCCAGCTGTACTTACAGGGAGAACTCACACACACATTGCTGTCCTTCCATTGTAAAGCGTTTTCTTTTCAGGTCCTGGGGTCAGAAAGGCTGTCTGCAGAGTCACTTTGAGAAGTCCTTGAGTGCCTGATGCAATAGGAGTGTGGTCAGGAAAAGATGATTTCAGAGGCCGGAGGGGAGGGAGCAAGACATCGTTCTGAGGGGTGCATCCCGAGATGCTCCTGGGCTGAGAGCCCTGTGATGCTTCCCTGGGTGGGGGCTGTGTGACTTACTGTGTACCTCCCAGGAGAGACTGTGCCCAGCAGAAACGTGCTCTGAGCTCCTGCTGAGAGGTGAATTGCCACCCAGGGCCGGAGAGACAAGGGCAGGAGCTCTGGGGATGATACCCCGAAGTTAGAAATGGTTCCAAAGACTTTTTGATGGCCAAAAAGTCAGTCTGAATGGGCCATGATGTGGATGAAATCAAAGCCAGAGGGCTGGTGGCCACGTGGGTGCCAGGAGCAGCGTGGCCGTGTTGGTGGGAATCTTCCCCTGGGTGATGACCTGACGGGAAGGTGAAGGAGCAGGGTGGAGTGTTGTCACAGCTTCGTTGCTCCGGCACCTGAGCTGGCTGCTTGGAGTCAGCGTGAGATCTGGGCACGGTGAAGTGCTGAGCCAGTAGACGTGCCCCGAGGCACTACAGACAGTACAGCCAGCACTGAAGTGCCCAAAAAGCAAAGCCTTTCTGGAGGGGCATTCATCCACAGCATGGGCCTTTCAGACTGACTTTATATCTCTTTATATCATTATATCTCCTTATATTGCCTGCCTCCATCGCAGGACACGCTGCAGCACCACTGCCTGCCCTGCTAACCCGCACATCCAAGCCAGCAGTTTCTGCCTCTCCACAAAGCCTAAGGGCTGCTTTTCCATGGAGGGGCCCCTTTTATAAATTCACGTTGGATTAAAAGGTCCTCGTGGCCTCAATCATGCCGGAGCGCAGCTTGGCTGCAGTTTAATTAACAGCCCAATATACATTTGTTCCTGACAGGGAAAATAGCCTGGCAAAAGCCCAGTGCCCTTTATGTGATGGATGGTAGAGCAAAGTGTGCATCTGTGGGGCTGCAGGATGTGTTTACATTCGTGCGTTCATCTCTGCATGTCAGGTCCAGCAAGAAATACTGAATCCTCCTTGCCAGCGCTGGACAGTGGTAGTGGTGCCCAGACAAGCCAGGAGATTGAGTGCCAGGGCCAGGCTGTTATGAAATGTCCTAGTGAGGCTGGCCAGAAGCACCCTGAGAAAGCAGGGCTGTGGGAAGGGGGCTGCTGGGGACAAAAATCATGGCTCTGATTGTCGCACCCCGCTGCAGGCCAGGCTGATGGGCACATAGGATTATCCAGGTTCTGTTGTCAGTGAAGGAGCCTCATTCCTATGCCTGTGTGTTCAGCAGATTGTGGTGTAGGGCTGAAATGGGGAGGGGGAAAGAAAGTATAATAAATCTGTTGGTGGATCCTTGGAGGAAAGTTCGTTGTCTCAACCTACGCAGAAGGGGTAATGAAGCACGCTCATTGCTCTGTCCATAACAGCTGGTGATGTGTCTGTGTCTGTGCCTCTGTGCCACCTTTGCATGGGGATGGAGAGAGGGTTTGGGACGGATGGATCAGCAGTGGCTCATCCTTATTGTCTGCAACACAAAAAGCCTTTTTCTTCCTCCTGGCTGGGCTCCAGCAAGGAAGTAAACTCAATTAACATGATGGCTGGGGAAAGGCAGGCTAACTGGCATTTAGTACTGCAGCTTTTCAGAGGCAGTAATTCTTCAATGCGGTTCATTATGAAGTGCTGTGGCAGTGGTGGGCATCAGTCCAGCTCCAGTTAACCACGGGTCTGGGGACCTCGGCTGGGAATAGCCAGGACTTTCTCACCTTGGAGTGGACTACAGGAGAGGCGAGGATGTGTCCTTCTGCTAGACAGGTCTGCAGTCAGCTTTGTCACCCGGCATTTCTTTGCAGAGGTGTGCCTCAGTTTCCCTTCTTACAAAAATGGGGGTCACAGATGCTTTGAATGTTAATGGCAAAGGGGTCTGAGTGGCTCAGCAGTGTGCTGGAGGAGACGAGATGGCTCCTTGACATCAGCCAGGCTGCTCAAGGGAGTCACGTTGCCCTGGCTGGGGCACGGTTGCAGTGGAGGTTGCAGCAAGGCACGTGAAGGTGATGTGCATCCTCAGCACGCCACAGGGCTGATGGCCACGTGGGTGCCAGGAGCAGCGTGGCCGTGTTGGTGGGAATCTTCCCCTGGGTGATGACCTGACGGGAAGGTGAAGGAGCAGGGTGGAGTGTTGTCACAGCTTCGTTGCTCCGGCACCTGAGCTGGCTGCTTGGAGTCAGCGTGAGATCTGGGCACGGTGAAGTGCTGAGCCAGTAGACGTGCCCCGAGGCACTACAGACAGTACAGCCAGCATTAATAATCACCAGTAACAATAACTGCTAGCCTAGCTTTTTGCTGGTATAGGAGGCAGAAAGCCCTGAGATGAACCTCACCTAGAGCATCTGTGCTGGATTTTGGGGGATCTGAACTTGGAGAAAAGCTGAGTCCTTGACCTACTACCAACTGGACAAAGCTTGGGATACAAGATCCAAAGCTCTGCTTTGGGTTCAAAACCTCATATTTTCGGCTCATTTCTAGGCTTTGCTTGGGTCATTGCCCTGATTGGCTATGCTGAAGCTGGTGGGTTTTTTTCCTCAAGCCATAAATGATTTTTATCTCTTCCTATATCCAAAAATGTTTTATGGGAGCCAGAGACACTCTGCACCTAGCTGGCTCCTGGTCTGAGGGCCTGATCCTTCACGCACACCCATGAGTCGGGGGTGAGCCAGCCCATTGCTATCAGAGGAACTTCACACGTGCGGCCAGGGAAGGACGTATGTAAGTGCCGCTGGATTCCCCAGCTAATTGGGATCCTATGGGAGAAGTGGAGGGGAAAAACCGGCAGGAAGGGAGTGAGTGTGCGTGTCATGGTGCAAATGCAATGACTCAGGAGATGCACATGTCCACCTAAGGGGCTCAATTAACAGTGTTTTTAATAATTATTATTACAGGAGTTGACTCAGCACTCGAAAACGCTTTGAAGTTGAGAAGTGCTGCACTTTACACCTGTTATTAAAATATGTTCCCACTTAGTGGACCCTGCAGTCAGCATCTCCTCATGTGCAGTGCCCTGGAGGTTAAATTTTGCTCAGACAGACACCTGCCAGAGGGAGGGCCTCATGTTTATTATCTGTGCTGGATCAAACACCTCTACTTTGCAAGTCACCATTCTTCTTTCCTTCTGATGCATTTTTAGTGCCTGCGGCAGACATTTATAGGGCAAAAGGACCTAGAGATACTCTTGTTTCTAGACAGTGAAAATGTCCAGGGAAAGCTGGTTTTCATGCTCTTTTTCCTCACTTACTCTCTGAGGTGGTAAAAAGCATGAAGAAAGTAGACCTTCAGATATGAATCCACCAAAACCTCCCTGGCTTTGCTCTTTGCCACCTGAACCAGACAGACATAAGAATGGGCTCGGAGATGTACTTTATGGATTGAGCATCCATACACTTGGCTTGGGGAGCAAGATTATTTCTAGTGAGTCTGCTGCTAAGTCACTGTCCACATCATGAGTCCACGTACATGTTGGGACCCTCATGGTGCCCTGGCTCATCTGCCTGCACGTTGGGCACACTTGTGCCCATTCAGAGCACACGTAAACAAACGAACAACCCTTCACACGTTGGAGTCCCACTGCCAGCGCTGGCAGTTCCAGTTTCACTGGCTCTTTAATCCAGCTCCATCAATAATTTACTCCTCTCTTGCAATTCATCAAATATTTATCCTCCCCATGAATTTCCCAGCCTGGACATGTCTCTACAAGGGTAGAGGCAAGGGCTGGGGAGTTACCACTCCTGGAAACTCAGCATTACTGCAGTACTGGCAGCTCCCTCCTCTCCTGCTGGCTTCACAGCTCTTCAACCCTGTGATCTCCTGCCCTTCTCCCTAGGACCCATTTTTGAAGCCTTTCCCTGCTTCTATGAGATATGTGAAAGGCTCTGGATACAGAAGTCCTGCAGGGTTTGTGGGTCTTTCTGGCCCTTACACAGTTTTGAACCTTTTGACTGACTTGCTGAATTTGCCAGCAGGCTCAAGGTTGTACTTACTAAGTTTCTACAAATTTTGCGAAAATACGAGCGTGGTGGAGCTACTGCTGGTAGTCCCACAAGGGGAAAGCTGAGCGTACATCATAGCAGCTCTCAGGCAACGCAGCCAGGAAGCTCACTCTCTGGGTCCAAATAATCTCCATCTTAACCTCTGGACGCTGTCTTTATTGCTTCTGCCCTTTGCAGAATCATTTCCCTTCAGTATTACATAGCCGAGATATCGGCAAAGCCTGAGGATTGCAAACTAGTCATTACACCAGCTGGGCGGCTCTGCTCCGGCTCTGCTGTTCCCTGAACAGCTGTGTCCAGAGCGGGCAGCAGGGACCCTGCCTGCAGTATGGGGTGGGGGGTGAATGTGCTGGACGAGGTTGTTACTGGCTCTTGTGCATGGGTGCTAGTGATGGAGACGCAAAGCAGCAGGGGAAAGAAGTCCTTCAGCTCCTGTGATCTCCATGCTCTTTCTCTGAAGTAGTTACTCCTGGTGTCACCAGGGCTTGGAGCTGAGGTCTTTGTGGTGGAGGGACAGTGCTAGGTTCTTCTAGAGCTCATTGAAAGGGTGATGTGGAAATGGACAAGAGCTGTGATGAGCCAGGGCTCTGCCAGAGCCCTGCTGCCCATGGGGAGTTGCTCTTGAGGGTGGTGGAGTTGCACAGCCTTAATAAAAGGCTTTGCCTTATCCATGTGCACGAAGGACGAGTGCCTTGTTGACAGATACTGCTGCTGGCTGCATATCATTAGCACACGCACTCAGGCAAAGGCTGGTGCCAGCGGGGGTGTGAACTATCTCTTGTTTCAGCAGACAGAAATACAGAGGAATGTCGGGAGGACAGAATTCCCTTGAATCCTAGGGTTGTGTCCATCCTGTCATGGGGAGGCAGGAGACATGGGCAAGCAGTTGTGCCCCATCAGCAGCTTGCTGGGGTAGGGGCCGGTACAGTGTGCAAGGAGATGCTAATGGCACTAGTCAAGTGTCTGGCTCTTGAGGAGTACAGAAACCTAATCTCCACTTTCTCTGAAACTGGATTCTCAGGATGTGCTAATATCAATGCGCTTCAAGCCATGCAATTGAGATCAAGCATGGCACTGCAACCCCCCCCCCAAAACCCCAAGGCCAATGCCAGCAACTTTGCTTTTATTCTCTACGGACAGAGTGCCCTCTTGTGCCCCAAATTTCCCCAGGCACCAAGGAAGAGGAGGGTAGGAAGGTGCAGCAGCTGGTAGGTTTCAGAACCATTGCTGAGGATGGCTATTTCATGGTGGTGCTACCATCACGGTGGGACCCCATCGTGTCCCACACAGAGTGTGCTGTATAGAGAGGTATTTTGGGATGTTTCTCCACAGAATCTGAATGAAGCCAAGATCTGAAGATAGACTCTGACTAGAATTTAATCGGATGTTTGAGATTTGAAATTTTTTAACAAGCTTAAGGTCTGAGCTGGAATCAGCCCCATATCTCAGTTCTGAGCTATTCAGAATCTGGCTTGCTTCCCTCCAAAAGTTGGTTTGATACAGGAACATATGCCTCCTGAGAGCTAAATTCAAGCCATGGGAATTACCACCTACTTGCGTGTCAGGCATGTGATTCCATGTCAGCTGTACATCCCTCCGGAAGACCCCTCTTTAAATTAAGCTTTGGGCGCCAGAAGCGTGTAGCTTCATATTTCGAGGAGGCAACAGTTCATGGTGCTGATTTGCCCCTGCACAACTGAGAATATCTCAGTAGAGTCTGTCAGCCATGCCTGCATGCTAACTGGTTGTTTTTCTTGCTGTCTAGGGGCGATCCAGACAAATGTGACATCTGGGGGAACACCCCTCTCCACTTGGCAGGAGCCAACGGCCACCTGAACTGCCTTTCCTTCCTCATCTCTTTTGGGGCCAACATTTGGTGCCTGGACAATGACTACCACACCCCACTGGACATGGCAGCCATGAAGGGGCACATGGAGTGCGTCCGATACCTGGACTCTATTGCTGCCAAGCAGAGCAGCCTCAACCCCAAGCTGGTGAGCAAACTGAAGGACAAGGCCTTTCGGGACGCAGAGCGGAGGATTAAGGACTGCGTGAAGCTGCAGAAGAAGCACCATGAAAGGATGGAGAAACGGTACAGAAAGGAGATGTCGGATAATTCGGATACCATGAGCTTCTCCAGCTATTCGAGTAGCACCTTAAGCAAGAAGTTCCAACAGATGTCTATGGTGACTTCCCTGCCATACTCACAAGCCACCATCCATGGCACAGCCAAGGGAAAGACGAAAATACAAAAGAAGCTAGAGAAGAAGAAGCAGGTGGATGGGACATTCAAGATCTACGAGGATGGGAGGAAAAGCGTACGGTCTCTGTCTGGTCTGCAGCTGGGGAACGACGTCATGTTTGTGAAGCAGGGCACATACGCCAGCCCCAAGGAGTGGACTCGGCGTAATATCAGAGACATGTTCCTCACAGATGAAGACACTGTCTCCCGTGCCATAAGTGACCCAGGCTTGCACATGGACTCAGCCCATTCGGAAGTCAGCACTGACTCTGGCCATGACTCCTTGTTCAACCGTCCCGGGCTGGGCACCATGGTGTTCCGGCGCAACTACGTCAGCAGTGGTCTTTTTGGGATCGGCCGGGAGGACAGTGGCACGCTGGGTGAAGACAACACAGATGGGGTAGGTGTCAAACTGCGGAGCCGCCTGCAGCGCTCGCCAAGTCTCAACGATAGCATTGGCAGTGCCAACAGCCTGCAGGAGAGGAACGCGGAGGAGCTACCCTGGGATGAGGTGGAGCTGGGCTTAGATGATGATGATGAACCAGACACCAGCCCCTTGGAGACTTTTCTGGCTTCCCTGCACATGTTTGAGTTCATCTCTGTCTTGAAGAAGGAAAAGATTGACTTGGAGGCCCTCATGCTATGTTCAGACAATGACCTGAAGAGCATCAATATCCCATTGGGCCCCAGGAAAAAGATTGTGGATGCCATCCAGAGGAGGCGACAAACTCTGGAGAAGCCAGATGTCATTGTAGACACAGAACTGTAAGTAGGAGATGGGGTCTCTGAGTGATTAAACCCTCCACCAAGTTGAGATGTGAATAACGTAAGGTCTTTTTTTCAACCCACTTGGAAGAGTAGGAGTCCAGGTAACCTTAGTGCTTCTGTGTGTGGGCAAATTCCTGCTCGTGTGGAAACGATGAGAGTTCGGAGAGGTGGCAATAGCATTAGTTCATTACTCAACAGCCCTAATGTGGCTGGGCAGGACGTGAAGCCCTTGTTTTGTTTCATAACCTGTATGAATGCAGACTGCTCTGTGGTCTGATTCTTCTGAGTCCCTGTAGCTGGGATTTTCAACCACACTCAGGCTTGTCTTGACTCTTGACCTTTTGAAGGTATTAGGAAATCAACCGCAACTCCCGGTGGGAGCAGGCTGACGGCAGTGCCCAGTGGCATTGGGAATCCTTCCCCAAATGCTTGAGATCTTACTCAGACCTTTGGAGATTGCCTATCTGGGTTGGAGTTATTGCTGTTTTATGGTGTTTCCAAGGTTTGGTTGGTTTGGTTCAAAGGACCACATGCCTGCCATAGAGGTGAAGGGAAGGCACTAGTGTGGGTCTCCACACTGTCACATCTGCCAACACCCCAATCCACTGTGTCCTTTGGGCTTCCCAGCCTTCAAATATCTGTGTGCTTCCTTTTGGTTTTACAGGTTTTCAGTACAGCTCAGTCTTGGATCCTCAGGGTGCTGACAGATTTTTCTCTTTCCCTTTGTAGATAGCACCCTTGTCTTTTTTTTTTTTTTAATGATCGAGAAACAAACCCAGTTCTAAGTTGCCAGAAAACACAAGCCAGAGACTCCCTTCCTGGGGCAGCTGAAAGCTACAGCCATCCCCACCAGTCCCTCTGGACTGCCCTTCTGCTCCCTCGCTCTGCTCCCCGTCTGTGCGATGCTCCCAGGCGGTACCTGGTACAGAGGGACGACTGCTGAGATCGGCCCAGGCAGCTCCAACCTGCCAACCTTGAAGGGACGATGGTCACCTGCTTGCTGGAGGAAGGAGTGTGCTGCACAGCTGGCTAGGACACCGTGCTGTCACAGGCTGAGACGATACAAAGCCATGAATGGAAGGAGATATGTGATGGTATTTTCAAGGGGACCCGAAATAAATAATTACAATCCATTCTTTCTTGAGCAAGTAGTTGATTTGGGGTTTGGGCTGGAGAAGCAGAGGGATGGGGGAAATCCTGGTCTCTCTCCTGGTTCTCGGTTGCATTATTTGATGCTGTGTTTTTGGAAGGGAGTTTTGATCGCCATGGCTTGGGGCTGTTCAGCTTGAGACATGCCAGCCCTGACTTTAGCCAGCAGGTGCATGTCTGTGAGTCCAGTCTGTGCTGTCTTGAGGGAGACAATCCAAAATTAAGGTGGTGGTTTGAACATGTTGGTAGTTGCCTTCCAGTGGTCAAATGACTGTCCCACAGAGATAACACTTCTGTCCCATCTCTCCAGGGCGCTGAGCTGCATCAGCAGTTTGTGTGCCAAATACCTTGACGTTCACCTCCAGGAGCGTCCCAGGACCCAGCATAGCACCGGGTTGCAGCCCAGAGCCTTTCCAAGCATCCCTGATGGATGAGTGCTCAAAATGCAGCTCTGAGCCATAGCATTAGGTGTTCTGCACAGACCCATCGCACCTCTCGCTGACCATTGCACATTTTTCTAAGCCCTCAGCTCCCAGCTCCACTGCACCATTTTACATACATGATCTATGGATGGCTCCTGGGTGGCAGGAGTGTTTCTGGGGTACAGCAGCAGGGTGGGGACCAGGGTGGGCAGCGACATGTCCTAGTGGGAGAGAGTCAACAGCACCTTGCCATGGGATGCTGGCAACATGTCTGTTCAGGCTGTGATGCAAACTACCATATCAGAGAAATGCCGCATGTTGTTACTGGTACTGCTTATCCAGCCTTATCCAAGGATGCAAATGATAAGGAATGACCGGAGCACGGTGGCTCCTGGCAGTCTGTATGTGCTCACCCTGGGTCTGGCTGGGATCTGGGCCACCCTTGTACCTTCAGAGCTGTGGAGGCTGTGGTTTTGTTGTTTGGAGGATGGGGATTTGTTTGGTGTGAAGCTGTGCTGCTCCCTGCCTGTGCATGCCCTGAATGTGCGTGTGTGTAGGGGAGGAAAAATACTCTTTGCAAGCAAGAAATACTCTTTGCAAGGTGGCTCTCTGTCCTACTGCCCCCCAAGTGGCTGAAGCCCCACCAGGAGACGTGTGGGGTCCCAGCCTCATGCCACTGCCCACAGAGATGCTCCAGCACCAGCTAAGCACCACTGCTGCACAGAAGGTCCAAGATCTTCCTGCATATATGCAAACTGAGAAGGAGTTCCTTAAAGGGATTTTTAGAGCTAAAAGTGCTTTTATATTTGAGATTACAAGTTCTGCATAACTCTTGGCTTGATTTCCAGGCAAAAGGGCGAGCGATCAGATGTGCTGAGTCGGCGAGTTCTCTGTGAAGGCTGTGCGGCGCCAGGGCCCCAGCACTATTTTCCTTGGTCCCTCTCCAAAGCCCGGGCCTGCTGTCCCAGCAGAGAGAGTGGTGGCTCAGCTCGCTAATGTCACAGCTCCCTCTGCCGGGACCAGCTCTGGGAGAGCAGGATGGGACCCACTGCCCACTGGTGCTGCGAGGCAGCAGGGATGCAGTGGCGTAGAAGGATGGCTGCCAAGTCCTGCTGGGAGCAGGACCTGTAACTTAAAGCCAATGTTCACGTGAGGTTACAGTGGCTAAATTCACCCCCTCCTCATGCACATGTGTGACTTCATTCAAGCCCTCTGACCTTGCTCTGGACAACCAGCAGAGCACCAACTGCCCACCACGAACCAGCTCCCGGCAACAATTTCCCTGGGGATGAATTGTACCTTTGGGTTTGTGCCAGACGTGGGAGGGGAGCAATTTGCCCTGGCTCGCATCACTGTCACTCCAGTGCAATGGGGGCCAGTTTATCCCAGCAGATGACAGGAAGAAGTGGATATATTGGCTTGGCATACACCAGAGCCTTTTGTGGGCTGGCCACCGGGATGCAGTGGGTATCTGGGGGCTGCCAGGTAGCTTGGGTTTGTACACTCCCTAACTTTGCCTTTTTGCTTAGGAGCACTGAAGCAGTTGCTGATGTTGGGCTGATGCTGACAGAGATCCCTTCTCCCAACCTGTCTTTCCTCCAAAGAGCCAGTGGAAAGGTTTGGTGGCATGACGGTACCCAAGAGCCATGCAACACGTCCCCACGCAGCTAAGACCAAGCCCAGAAATGCCACTTGGGATTGCTGAGCCCCGAGGCCAACATGGTCACTGCCACGACTGCAGGGAGAGGCCAAAACTGAGCTGTGGCACCAACACAGAATTGCAGAGCCCAAGAGATGGGCTGAGGCCCACGGCTGCCCCAGGTGGGGTGAGTAGGACGGTCTGTGGGCATGGGGGTGGCTGTCAGAGGCACCGGCAGCCCCAGAGCAAGTGTCTGCTCTGTGGGCTCATGTGTGCTGCTTGGCTTTGGGTTTGGTCCTCGGTTTTCAACCAGGTTGTCTCCCACGAAGTATGGGGACGCAGCCCTTGAAGGACAGGGCGTTCAAGCCCCCCAGCCCAGGAGACGTCCTCTGGTTTCCAACTCCCCTGGCTGGCTGGGTGGCTGCATCCCACCAGGCTCATGATGGAGCCAGGCTCTGCTTGCCCTGGGAATGGGAAGGGGACATGGCAGTCCCCAGCTCCTCAGCACAGACGGGCCCCGTCACTGCTCTGCCCGTCTGGAACCTGGCCTCCATGGGGGAACCTTGCCGGTGCTAATTGCATCTGCTCCATGGCTGAGAACAACAAGCTCCTTTCGGAGAGGCTGCTTGTGAAAGCAGGGTGGAGGCCAGGGCTGGCACACCCTGGAGAACACCCTTAAATACCCTCCCAAACAGAAACCGAGCCAGGCGGCAGGTTTCCCCAACCTGGCGCTGCCAGCGACCAAACACCGGCCTTTGTACCTGCCCATGGCTGGCCTGCCTGCGGCGCCTGGGGGGTCAGACACAGCGCAGGTCCTGTGGGCACCGTGGCAGTGGATGGCAGCATCTCCCCAGGATAGAACCTACGATCCTGGGGATGGTTGTCCCTTAATGCCCCAAGCTACGAACGCCAAACCGCCCTGTGCCTGTGTTAAATTGGGTTTCCTAGCAAAATCAGTCCCCTGGGTTTAGCTTGGACATGTATTTCCCTGTCCCTGACGGTGCAGGAGGTGGTGTATAGGGAGCAGAGTGAGGCCAAGGGGCCGTGCCAGCAGTCTGGCTGTAGCATGGACACCCCATCCTTGAGCCTGACAGCCCCGGCTCCTCGACTGGAGGAGCATCACTCACAAAAGTGATGCCGATTCACAGGCCCTGCCCTTATTGCCATGCGGCCACTGTTAAGGGGGATGTGTTAGCACTCGCTGTCACTCAGGTGTTTTTGTCTCTCCATCCTTACGAGATGGCTGGGCACCCAGACTGCAGCCTGGAGGAGGGAGAAGGCAGGGGAGGTTTTCAGGGATGACCGAGGGTGTGCAGCGATGGTGTTGGAGATGCAGGTTTGCAGGCACTGAGTGAACGTTGCAGCATCCCTGCTTGGCTGCTGGGTACCACAGCCGGCCCCAGGGGGGGACATGGCTGCTTCCCCCAGGCTGCTGGCAGCGCCGGGGTTATTGGCTGCTCCCCTTGGACAGCACTTGTGCTCAGCCATGCCATGTGGGGCTGGCATGGGAACCGAGAAAGGACATCGCCCACAGGACACCAGGTAGGTCCTATGGGCAGAGGAGACCATGGAGAGGCAAATCCCTTGGGCTGGATCACCTAGTCCTCAGCCCTGCCCGATGCTCCTCTCCTCCAGCCTCACCTGGAGCCAGTGATGGCCATGGTGCCCACAGAGGGTGACGCCGGGGTCTGGGACCTGCCAGGCCAGCGCAGGCCATTGCATGCCACTAGCTTAAGTATTTCCTGCCCATCCCACCAGGGATTCACTTCCTGGCTGAGCGGCTGAGTAACATGCGGTGGCAGGAATGGACGTGAGCGGGAAGGGGCTCCATGCAGAGCACCCGCAGCATGCCCTGGCTTTGCCATGCCTCGCATGATGCCCCCCACTCCCTGCTCCCCCAGCAGCTGAGCGCAGGGCTGGATGTGGCACTGATACGGCCTGGGTTGGATGCAGCACCTCACAGGAGCTTTGTAATGGCTTTTGGGACCCTCCGTGGCTGTTCCCAAAACCACAGTGCCCCAAAAGGCAGCAACATGGACACAGCTCAGCATGCCCTCCCTGAGAGAGACCTGCTGAGCAGGCCAGAAAGTGGGAGAAACGAAGTGCTGATTTCTTTTAATGCTGGCTTTAGGTATTAACAGGGCAAATTATCTCTACATCTGCTTCATGCAATTCATAAATGTTAGCAAAATATCAGGCAATGCCGTGGATTCTGCCACCAAGTGTCTCGGGGCCGGAGTGAGCTCCCTGGTACCCATCATCCTGCTACTTATCGCCCCAGCTTGCTCTCTGCCAGGGTAGCCAGAAGAGCACAGGGATGCACTCGCAGACGGCACTGAGCCTCCCTTGGGGGGAGCCAGGGCAGAGCAAGGTGTGGGGCATCACTGGTGCCCCAGGCCTGTCTGCCTTTGGTGGTCTGCCCACAGCGCCTGGTGCGGGCAGGCTGTTTGCTCGAGGTGCGGGGTAGGGAGATGCTGCCTCCTGGGTGTTAAGTTAAAATCCCTGACTGCTGCTGAATGAGGGTCAGGAGCAGGGCAGCACCTCCCACAGGGCTCGGTACAGGGCCAAAGCACAGGTTTGCTCTGTAATTGTGGGGTTGAGGCTGCAATAACTTTTTCCAGTCTCAGCAGGGATATGGAGCTCTTTCTGCAGAAGCACGAAAGGAATTGCCCCTGCTGTGAGACCCCCCCCAGAGGCCCTTGACGCTCAGGCTGGGTGTGCTGGGGGTTTAAGGGGGAGCTACGGGGTTGCATGGAGCTGGAAAAACCAGACACCCTCTCCCAGGCTCCTTCCCCAACAGCATGGAGGGAGGGAGGGATTTAAGGGCTCATAGCTGGGGACTGCGAGTTGGGGTGAAGATGTGGCTGCGGTCAGGTATGTGACATTGGTCTGGATTCATCCCGCTGAGCACTGACAGTGCTACTGGGGTTGAGTATGCTTTGAGCGCAGCCACTGTCTGATCTCTGTCCCCAGCTGCTGAGCACCCCTGGTCCACTGTGACACCTGGGCTCCTGGCTCGCTCTGGAACGGCCCTGAAACCAGCAGTGAGGACGTGGTCATGCCCAGCACTGCTCGTGGGGATGCCAAAGCTGTGGAGAACTGTGTTTTAGGAGGACTTGACTCTAACTCCAGTGATGGAGCTGGCTTTGTGCCGCCCCACGTGCCGAGGTGAGGGCACCGAGCAGCCCTGCACAGCAACAGGGCATCTCCTGTGTGAACAAGGGATAAGCTCAGCAGGGGGGCGTGTGGGTCCCACAGGTGACGGCGGGTGGGAAGGGGGTGGGAAACCCTATGTAACCTGGACAATACCGACACCAACTCCTCAGTAGTGCTGCTAGCTGAGACCATGCGGTCGGCTGGGGCAAACACCGGCACTGCAGGATTGGTGCCCTGGACGGCCCGTACAACCTGCCCCATATGCTTCAATGGGAGGAAGGTGGGTGGCAAAGGCACCGAGGGGACTGCGTGGGGTCAGCCAGCACCCATCTGCACAAGTGATGCCTGTTCTTCGGCACGTCCTGCCCCACTCACGGCACAGCCCTGTGATGCCAGCCTGGGCCCCGAAGCATCTCCAAGAGCCGGCGGCGATCTCAGTTTTCTTCACTCTCTCCCAGCCTCCCGCTTTTTCAGAGGGACAGGACAACCATCTCGCTGCTCTTGTTCCCTGATCTTTGTCTGAGCTTTAACCCTTTAGGATGCACTTTGACAACAACTATATTTTCCTGCTGCAGAACACCGAGCTCACAGAGCCACCCAGGCCTGAAGGTCCCGGTGGGACCAAGAGCAGCTGTCATCGGAGGAGACACCTGGGCAAAGGTTGGACCACGCGTCCCCCCATGGTACTGCACCAGTGCCCTGCACCAGCAAGTGCAAGGCTGCAAGGAGGCGATCCAGCCCAGAAACCAGCTAAACCCAGACAGTAAGTCCTACGCAAGCATTTAAGCACTGGTGAGGATGAATTTCCCCGGGTCCCCTCCCCGGCTCTGGTGAGGCTGCGGCCAGCCAGTGCTTAGGTGGAGGTTGCAGCTGGGCACCACTGGCAGCGGGCTGAGCACAAGGCTGCTCTCGCCCAAGGACGGGCTCTGCCTTCACAGGAGGCACCAGGGACGGATCCAGCTGCTACAACATCCCTTTGTTCCCCACCCATTATCTCACCGCTGGGAAGTGGCAGAGTTTGGCTGGTGCGGCTGTGTCACAGCAAAACCTGGCATTGGCAGCGGGGACCCTTGCCTGCGTTTGCCCCCCCCGCCCTGAGACACTGCCCCTGGGGCTCTCCAGCTGCGTTTTGGAAACATGCCCACGGGCAGGATGGCTGACCTCCACGTTTCCCCGTCCCTGGTGTGTAGTGCCATCGGCCATGGGCAGTGCTGGCGAGAAGCGCAGAGCGCACGTGAGCTCCAACGAGATGGCGAAAGGCCTGAACGGGGCAGAGGAAGGATCCTGGCAGCTGGCCTGGATGCTGCCTTTTACGTCAGCTGTGATAAACCCCCAACCTGGCCTTTCCCCACAGCCACAAACAACCCCTGAGCTTGGCACCGGCCGCTCGGCTGATGTGCCAGCACCTGGGGGCCGCTGCGGGCCGCAGCACCAGAGTTAACTGGGGCTGCCGGCCCCAAACCCCTCTGGGTCCCCAGCACAGGAGACCTCCCATGCAAACACCCGTTATTTTGGCCACCCCGGCCCCATCAGTGTTTCGGAGCACACCTCCTGGGGCGGGGGGCTCCTGTGAGGCCAGGGAAGGCCGAGCAGCCCAGCCATCCACCCGGAGAGGGACGGAGAGATGCGCAGGGTGGCCGTGGTCCCATCTGAGCCGCTACCTCTGGAGCTGAGAGCCCAGCCCTTGGCCTCACTCAATAACCGAGCTAACGAGAGCCGCTGTCAACAAGTCTGCAGCTCCCCAGCCCGCACGGGGAAGGACGCCTGCTCGAGGGACCCAGGAGGAGAAACCTGTTTCACTGACCTTGCTCCATCACCGCCTTCCTGGCTGCGCCGTGGGCGAGTTTGGGGCTGCGGTGGGGGGCAAGTGGCTTGGACGCCCCTCAGGGACACGGCGAGGAGGAGGAGGAGGAGCAGGGCTGGGGCCGCATCGCCAGCGGGTCAGGGTGCTGGGGGACGTGCCAGGCGGGAGGACGAGACCCCACTCGGTCGATGCCGTGTCTCGGCGTGGCTCCTTGCCTGCCTGCGGAGCCTTGCTCCACCCCTCATCAGCTAATAAAGCCTCTGCCGCGCCGGTCCCTCCTTTGCCACTGACTCACAGGCTGACCTAGCCCAATCCCCTAACTGCCCTGCACCTCCATTTTCTGACCTATAAAGCAGGGCTCATCCCCACAGCTCTCCCGCCTCCTTACATAAGAGCTCCGAGCACCAAAGCAAACCCTGCGGCACTTTGCAACCCATGAGTGATGCCTGAGGGGCAGCAGTGGGTGCTTGACAGCAGTGTATGGGCTCGGCCACCCATGCCCAGGGGCCTGCGGACCCCGACTGTGGGTTTCGTGGGTGCTGCACAGCCCTCAAGGGCGTTGACAGGCAGCCATGAACCAACCACTGGTTGCACCCACAGGCAGCATCTCCCCAGGGGTTTTGCTCATGTTTCGGGGGCTAGGAAGGGGAGGTGAGCAGCACGTGCTGTTCTTGCCATGACGTCCTGCTCACTCCGGTGCCAGGGAATGCCTTTGTCCTGCTGCCCTGGTGCTTTGGCACACCTCCAGCACCCCGAAACCTGGCCGGTCAAGTTTGGAAAGCAGGCCAGGGACGGCTGGGGAGGTGGAGGCTTTCTGGGCACCCATCAGGCTGTGCCGGGCTCGTCTCTGCAGCTGGCCAGGGAGCAGCCCTGGTTGCATCCTGCCCACTCTTGCCAGGGAGAAGCATAAAAACATCCTTTTTTTTTTGGTTGCTTTCAAAGACAATGGCAAAGGCTGCTCCGTGTGAAGTAGGACTGTGCTACAAAGGGTCCTGAGGTGGAGGATGAGAATCCTTGGGTCGCAGCGGGGACCAGGTGACAGCACCCACCAGTATCCCCACGGGAAGGCTACTGGGCAGAGGGTCCCATGGGGCACCCAGCAGATGTGGGGATACCCAGGGAGTGGGACCCTGGAGCTTTGGGCCCCATGAACAGCTGTGGTGCTCTACTGGCACAGACAGGGAGGGAAGAAGGAGCTGGCTCGGCCGTGGCCCAGCACTGCCTGACGTAAGAGGTTATACAAGCCCGTGCGGGCAAGGTGCTGGCAGCAGCATCGGTGTGTCTGTGACCGGAGCTCTGCTCTGGAATAACACCTGCAGGAATGGGGACAGCCCGACCCCCCTGCCCCATGCTGGGCATCCCTCACGAAAGCCCTGGGTGGCAGTGGCACCCTGGAACAGCACCCACAAAAGATGCACAGGCTTCCTGGAGGAGCATGGCAGGGCTGGGCAGCACCCATAGAGGGGCAAAAGCCAACCTGGAGAGGGGTGAAGATGGTCTGGTGGTGTTCGTGTGCCCAAGAGCTGTGTCTGGGAGTGGTTGGGGTGGAGAGCAGCAGGGTCCCTGGGTGGTGGCTCAGGGGCTATGGCAGGAGGAGGGCAGGGGGACCACTTGCCTGGAGCGAGTGGGTGGGAGAGGGCACAGAAGAGCAAGGAGAGCCTGGATGATGCTGGGACGTGGTGCTCAGCTGGGTCAGCCCCATTTGCAGGAGCGCGGACAGACTCCCTGACCCTCCTCAGGAGGCATTTTGGAGGTGCTGAGAGGGGCCCCTGGGTGCCAGCAGAGCAGCACACCTCCTCACCTGCTGGCACCGGGTGATAGATCAACCCCCGGTATTTGAGGCAGCGGGCCGAAGGTGTTACTCACCCAGCCCGGGGCTGCTCTCAGCTCCACCGGGCAGGAATGCCACGTGCTCAAACCACCTTTCCCTGGGGAGGACCAGCCCCGCGGCCGGGGACAGTGTCCTTGAGCTGGGGCTGGTTCAACCCTGCCCGAGATGGAGGGACTGGGTGCTGTGAGTGCCTCCTGGGTGGCTTTCCATGCCAGTGGTGATGAGCAGGTCCCCAGCCCTCCTCGGGCATCCCCTGGACATGGAATGGCTTCCTTTCTGAGGAGACTGTAAGCTCCCTTTCTCGCCACCCCAGGCGCAGATGATTCCAAGAGCTGTCCCAGCCCTGACAGCAGGATAAGGCCGTGTTGGGACTGCAGGCTAAAAAAAAGCACATTTTTGCACTGTTTCTTCCCAAAAATTATTTGGTATGTAAAGAAGGAGGGGGAGCTGGCAGCACTTGCCATGTCTCCTTAGATGTCCTTTCCATGCCAGGTCCCCACCAGCCCTGCCACCAGCAGAGCCTTCCCAGGGGACTGAGGGCAATGTGCCTGGCACTTCAGTGGGGCAGGGGCTGGGCACAGGAACCCACTCATGATATCACTGTGCACTTGTCTTCTGGAAAGGTAATTTTGTTGACCACAAGGCTTTTCACTATGGGAAAGGGAGACCTGCCGTTTGGTGAAAACAGAGGTTATAGGGATATTTCTGCCATGGTTGACAGCAGGTTTTCTCCCAATCTGGAGTAAATGGAGTGAAATCCTGGGCGAAGAGTGGTCTGTGGGCTGGGGAAAGCCATCAGTCCATGTGCAGGCTGAACCTGGGGTGCTCCATGGGGACTTTCCATCCTCTCCAAGGAGGCTGGTTTCACCCTTTTCTCCAACAAAACAAGAGACTTAGTCACCTCTCCCAGCAAATCGCCCTGTTTTCCGGGGGCATCACCTATCCCACGTGCCAGAAGGTGACATCCTGCTCGAGAAGTGGACTTGCGCCAGGCAGCGGGGCTATTCCCAGAACCACCTCCAGTCTCATTCCGTAAATCCCACTATCAGCTCCCTGCCTGGCTCTAGCTGGCTGCGGCCCAGCTGGGGATGTGACCATGGGACAGCTCCTGCGTTTGCTGGCGGGTGCAGCTGCCCGTGGGCTCCCTGGGCTGGTGGGTGCTGGGGGGGTGCCGGCGGCACCTCATGACCCCTCTGCGCACTTTGGGGGAACCCTCCAGGCTGTGCCAATTGCCCAGTGACGCTTGTCCTGCCACTGTAAGCGCCGCAGGAGGTTGGTCTTATCTCACCTTGCGCTGAACTTGGCTCATTGTTGATTGTTCTTTTCCCATTCAGGAAGAAAGGAAAAACAAAACCTATTTTTTCTGCGGAACTGCTGTCTGAGTCTCTATTTCCCCTGGGTCTCCGTCTCACTGCCCTGGGTGCAGCTCTTCTGGGGCAGCAAGGACCCTCCGGAGGGGCAGTCCGGAGCCCTAGCCATCTGATGGACCAAAAGAGCCTTTGCAGGATGAAGGGATGGCTTTAGGGCTGAGCTCTTGTTCTCTTTGCACCCAGGCTCATCCCTGCGGCCCCTCTCCCCCTGTGCCCTCCAGCCCAGCGACTCCCAAAATTGGAAGAGTGGCAACCCTGCAAACTTGGTGAGGATGCTGAAGATGGCTCAGAGGCCCCCGGGTCCCTGGGCTAGCAGTGGCAGCCAGCTCTAACTGCTGTGACAGCTCCTACCACCCACAGTTTAGCCCTAACCTGGTTTCTATTCTAAGGCCTATTTTTTTTTCATGGGCCTCCTCCCTCTTTCGCTTTGCCCCACTTTGCCCTCTTGCCAGTGAGCTCTGGCTGCCACTGACCCCGATCCCAGCAGGGCCTCACTGAAGTCGGTAATAAAATGCACCGGTAAGGTTGCTTGGGTCAGGGTGGCTCCTGCTTCCTCAGGCTGGGATTAAGGAGCAGCACTTTGGATTTGCTTGCAACGGCTCCTGGTGGGAGGGTGAAGGCTGGAGGAACGAGGCTGGGGAGACTTTGCTTCTGTGGCAAAACCGGTTGCAGGATTAGCAGATTTCCCGGTGTTTGTGTTTTCCTAGGAGGCTGCAAAATGCCAATTTTCAGGCAGTGGCGATGGAGGACGGTGCCTTCACCCGGTGCTGCTGGCAGGGCTGGGGATGCAGCCATGTGCCAGCCAGAGCTTACTCGCAACCTCCTCCAGGCTCCTCTAGATAGTCCCTTGGTGGACTGGGATCCGGAGCACCACTGCTGCAAAGGTATCATTACAAGAGTCCTTGTTTTTCCAAGCTAACTGGTTTTATGGGTCCGGCCGTGCTGATGAAATAGCTGCTGGGTGGTGTGTGAGTTATCCCTCTGGCTGGCAGGGTGCATCTGGGTACTTGCCTTGAAGAAGAAACAAAAGTTGCCCTCGGTGTGGTGGCACCTGTGGGGGGCAAGTTTGGCAGGGCTCGGGTGAGCTGCCCGTGCCCACCGGGAAGGATAGGCTCTTCCCTGGGGAAGGTGGGCTTGGAACAGTTGAGCCCCAGAAAGTCAGTCCCTCTTGCCTGGGGCTGGGGGATGCCCCATGTATAATGGGCAGGGTTGACACACGGGATATTGGCTGGATGTGTCCCCAAGGCTGGCAGGGAGATGGAGCCCGTCTGTGTCTGATGGAGCTGGGACAGCAGAACCTCTCCCTGGCCCCTCTGCTCAACCATCGCCTCCCAGCAGCAGCTGAAAGCAGGGAAATAGGTTACGGCCATGGGAGACCTGGGGAGATGGGGGGTGCACTCTTGGAGTCTGGCTGGATTTGGGCAGCCCTTTGGCTCCCAACCAGATTTCCAGCCTGAAGGAGTGACGCAGCGCATTGGCTTCCCATCCTGGCTGGGCAGCTCACTCCCTTCCAGGCACTGCCTCCTGGGCACGGCGGGTTACATCACGGTCCTGGCTGCCCTCGCCTCCCCTCCAGCCAGAGCAGTGTGGGATTGGGCACCCGCCCGGGGAGTGCGGCACCCAGTTGCTGTTTGCACCGAGGGTGGCACCAACCCACCATGCCAGGACAGAGCCAATGCCGGGGCAGAGCACGGTCCTGTGCCCGGCGGAGGGCAGTGCCCCTCCCAGGTGCACGGGCAGCATCCTGCAACCGCTCCTCTTGCTGATTAAAGCTGTGCATGGGCTTCTTAATGAGCAGGGAGCTTTCTGTCTTGCAGGAATTCCTGGTTTCCGTGAATTCAACATCTCCTGATCCCACAAAAAGCAGCAGTGGAGTCAAGAGACAGGTACTGGTCTGCGCCTGCCTTAGCTCTGGGTTCTTAAACTGGGCAAATGCAATGGCCCCACCAGAGTGTGTCCAAATACTCCTGGGGGAGAAGGCAAGAGGGTCTTGGCCTTGAGCCTTACCCTCCCTCCCAGTCCCTTTCCCTTCTGGCCCATGAAGCCAGCAGTGGGAGCTGGCAGGGAGACCTGGCCCCGAAAAGCAGCTGTGGATAGCGGTGCTGAGCCACCCCAGCAAATGGTCCTTGCTCGGCTGCGGATCAGCCTGTGGTGGCAAGTGCTGGGTAATGCCATCCCTGGCACAACCTCGCCGGGGTCCTTATCCTCCCTCCGCATGCTGAGGAGGTTGGAAACATCCTTTCCTAGAGAGGGCAGAGGATGGAGCCTGGAGTTACCCTGCCTATACTGAGCGGTAAAAGTTTCGTGTGGGCGGCTGCCTGGGAGCCGCTGGGTCAGGTGCTTGCCCGTGGGGACATGTGCATGGCCAGCCCCAGTGGCTCTGGCGTGGGGATCAGGAGGGCACCTGGGAGCTGGGGGGGGCTGGGGTTGGGCAGTGCTGTGGTTACAAGGAAAAATGTATTTAATTTTTGAGGACTGGAGGTGCAGCATTGCGCCCAGGAACATCTTTCCGATTGCTGGCTGATGACCAGCGCTGGACCGATGGTTGGTTTCCTCCTCAGGACCCATCATTGCCAGGACAGGAACCTCCAGCCCTCTGGGGTCGCAAAAGAGCTGCCAGGCTGGTGGGTGAGAGGGCTCAGCCATCCTTTGGTGGCACAGCTGGTGGCAGGCTCGGCATTTTGGAAGCGGAGCGGAACAGTGCCAGTGGCATCTCCACCGCGCGCCTGCGTTGGGTAACACCTGGCCAGGCGGTGACGCCAGGGACCGAGGGGTGGGGGCAAGCAGTTTCGGTCGGGGCAAGAGCAGAGGCACCCAAACCAGTGATTACCTTCACCCTGAGCTGCTAAGTGGAGGAAGTCTGTGATTAGTTGACACCTCCAGCCAGTCTTTGGAAATTAAGCCGTGCTGGAGCAAGGGGTGGATGACAACTGCTTTATTCACTGCTGATATATAAAACTGAAAACATGGGCCAGGTACAGTATCAGGATATTCTGGCGGTGGTGGCCAAAAGGGCCGGTGGTGGATATGCAGCAAGTCCTCGGGGGCATTTGGGGTGCTTATGAACAAGGAATGGGTTTTGGTGCTGTGAATTTGAGCCCTGGGCAGGGATGTCCAATGGCTCAGGGCTGGGCTTTGTTCTGGGTTTGGGTTTCATGTACAATTGGCTTTGAATAAACCTCCTGCACCAGCCACTCCTGCACGTCTCACCCAGCCCTGCAGCCTTGGGAAGGCAGGGACTTACACCCGGGGCTCGTCCCTGAGCTTTGGGCTTCTTGTATTTGCAGACGGCTACTGAAAGGGGAGAAGGAAGGTGGTTGCATTCCCCTCCATGGCGTAGCTGATACCAGGCATGTGTCCGACCCCATGCAAGGCAGAGCCTCCCACTCTGCATGGACAGTCCCGTGGGTCGGTCCCTGCTCTGCAAGTGGGGGATGCTCATTGTCCATCCCTGCAGCATAGCAGCACACTGGCCTCGCCAGGACCTGGAGAGCATCATCCTAACCCCAGAGCTGGGAGGGCTCAGGTCCTGCCTGCCGTGTTGCCCCTAAAGCTTGCAGAACTGAGGAGCTAAACTGACATCTCCATAACTGGTTGCTGCTGGCAGGTAAATCCTGGCTCTTCTCATCCCGGGGTGAATATCATTGAGGTTTAGCAGAGCAATTCCCCATGTGCGACCCCCCCAGCACCTGTCTGAGTGTCAAACAGGGATGAGAAAAATATGGCAGTGATGCAAAGGATGGTGTGAATAAGACTGGGGGTGTGGGGCTTGCACCTCCTTTCTGGCTGGGCAATGCCCTTTGTGAGGCTCTGCCATTCAGCCGCTTCCCTCCATAGGTGCAGGGGCAGCGCAAGGTGGCATCGGACCAACACAGAGCCTGGATAAGACCATCGGCCTCTATCCACAGTGCCTCCCTGGCAGCCCGTGCATGACCCGTGACAGGGCAGCATGGCTTTGCCTGCCCCGTCTCGCCGCCATCCGGTCTGTGCCGCGCTGGCTGGTACAAACAGATTGGCCAGATTAGCCAGCGCTGGGATCCAGTTTCTTCCCGGAGCTGCTGAGCATGAGTGGGAAGTTTTCCATTGCCCGAAGTGGCTGTTTGCACCCTGCAAATGGTGAGACGTCCCCAGGAGGGTATTTATTTATTTAAGATTAAAAGCATAGCCTTGCCACGTCCTTGCAGGGCTCGGAGCACATGGGCTACCAAACAGCCCCACACAGATCTGGCATCTTGCCACCCCTGCCAGCCCCATCTCAGCCTGGCACAGCCGGAGCTTGGAGAGAGGCTGTGGTGTACCCAAGGCCTTGGTCCCTGGGAGAGGACTCTGCACCCCACGAGCCAGGGCTCGGTGGGTGTGCAGCCCCTGGCACCCACTGACAGCTCCTTGCCCCAGCACATGGATCAGGCTGGGTCTCGCCTTTTGGGAGCCCACCAGCCCAGGGCTGAGCATCCTGCACTTTTGGCAAAATGACAGCGAGAGCAGCCATTGCACGGAGCTGTAATTCCCTCTGGTGCCTACCCCAAGGCTCCCGAGCTCATCCTTCAATATTTCCTCATCCCACAGCCCCAGGGATGGAGGGTTTGGGGTGCCCTGGCTGGCTGTGGGGCAGCCCTGGTGGGGACCAGAGCCCAGCTCCTGCTTTGGCAGCAGCTGTGGGAGCTGCTTGACCGCAGAGCCCGGGATGTGCCAAGCACCCTGTGCCAGGGCCTGAATTTGGGGGGACAGAGGTGCTTTCAGGGGTGATGGAGACAGGGCTTTGCCTGCAGATGGAGCTCCTCGCTCGGCCGTCAGGCTCAGGGAGAGGGTTGGGGTGAGGTGTTAAACCCTGCAAATTTCTCCTTCTTGAGGACCCTGTGGCTCTGCCAGACCCCAAAAAGAAAAGAGGATGATACGTAAACTCTCCCTGCTGGGGAAGGGATGGTGGTAATTAATCCCTCATTCAATTAATTACCCAAATGTGCTTGGCCTGAAAGAGGGATGGGAAATCCCACCCAAACCCAGGTATTAAAAAAGCAAAACTCTGCAGCCCTAGTGATGCCAGGGGAAGGATGGCGGTTTTGGGGTGCCTGGCTGCGGTGGCCTAGGGGAGCTGATGGTGCCCCATTGCCAGCCCCTGCAGCCTGCTCCTTTCTCCCCTGGAGTGGGAGGAGAAGGAGGAGGAGGAGGGTCTGCAGGGCAGGTGGTTGCAGGGATGCAGGGGCTGCCAAGGGGCCTCTGCCCCTGGCCCTGGGGTGCAAATGCTGCAGTGTTTGTAAATAGCTCCTGGGTTTGGGGCTGGAAACGGCCCCTTTGGGGGCTGCAGCAGGCTCTGCCCCACAGGCTGGGGGAACTGTGGGGAGATCAGCAGGGAGCACTTGTGGCTGCTGGGTCCTGCCAGCCTGGCCTGTGTGCCCTTGTGCCATGCTAAAATGGCCATTTTCCCCTTGTTTAGGAGCAGTGACAATGGAGGACCCCGCTGGGGGCCAGATTTGGCCTTTCCAGGTGTTAGCTGGGGTTGGGCTTGGTCCTGGGGGCAGAAGGGTTGGAGGTCCTACAAGGGCAGTGGCGGGGCCCTGATCCCTGGCGCTCCCTCGGGGCTGGCAGGTGCCTGCAGAGGCAGCAGGGTCTGCCTGCGAGACCCCTGTGCTGCCTGGGGCAAGGGATGGCCGCAGGGGTCAGCAGCCACTGGCAAGAGCTCACAGCTCTGGGGATTACAGTGAGCCCCTCCAGCACCCCTGCTGCATGCCAAAGGATTTCTGAGTCTGTAACATGTTTTCCATGCTAAATTGGAGGTGTTTGCATCCACGGTGCGAGGGCCAAGTCAGCATTTGCTTTCCTCCCTAAAATCTTAGTGGGGTCAGTGGGATTGCATGGCTTGGTCCGGGCATGGTGGAAAATCAGATGCAAATTGGGGTTTAAAAGTTTCTTTTGAAAATGGAGCTCTGCAAGGCAGCAAGGAAGCAGATTTAGGGCTACACCCCTGAATTTGCTAGCCTTCCTTACTGCTTTGCAGACTCTCCTTACGGCTGCTGTTTTCCTGTGAGCATCGCGACTCCCACCTTTGCTACAGATCGAAGGAAGAGGCTCTTGTGGGTTTGACACTTTTCTCCAGAAGCCAAAACTCAGCCTCTCCCACATGGTTTTCAACCCACTATTTATTCTTGTCTCCCAGGTGGTCTCTGGTGCCAGTGGCAGCATGGGACTGACTGATGCCACACGCCCGCCTCTGCCCATGCACCGGCACACTTGCCGCCAGCTGCGGTGGGATCCTCATGGCTCACGTTGGTCTTGGATGTGAGGCTGATCCCCACCTCCTCCTCCTCTTCCTTCTTGGCCGCCACCACATAACCAGTTCTGCCCCGTTCTGCACTTGTGCAATGGCAGCTGCACCACTGCTCGCCTTTGACCCTGCCAAACGGCAGCCTGGCACACTTGGAGCAGAGCTTTGTCACCATGCTGCCACCATCCCTCGCGGCCACATCCTAGGTGTGATGAAGGTAACGAAGGCATCGTCCAGGAGCGGACCCAGCAGCCCCACCCGGTGCACCCTTTGGGTCTGACACCCACCTCCCCCTGGCCTGGCAGCACCCATGGGTGCTCTCCTGGCCACGGGCTTCTCTTGCTAACAAGCAGGTGATGAAAGCCATGCTGCGTATCAGGATGAATCACTGACCTGGCTGGTTGCAGCCAGCCCTGCAGCTTGCTGGGCTTTGGACGGTGCTGTAATTCGTTAGTGCCCCAGCTCTGGAAATGATCTTTCATAATAAAAGCTCTTACAGTAGAAATGAAACCTCAGCAGGTCCTTAATGCACCCTCGGCTCTGCCCCTTTTGCAGCAGGTGTGATTTTTTTTAATTGTTATTAATTTTTTTCCAGGGTATGATGACAATCCCCTGTGGCTTGGCACAACTTGGGCGCGTGGTTTGCTTCCCTGCGTGTTGCTGCAGTGATGTGCTGTTACTGGAGGCACTAAGCCTGTCCCAGTTTGGGGCTGGAGTACCCCAGTAATAGGTACAGCAAACCAGCCTTGTCTGTGGATTTGCTAGATGTCAGTGTTCATCAAGGTTTTGGTGGATCAGTTGATCTGATTTGGTTTTTGTTAGGAGAAACACCAAATTAAGAAGAAATCCAGCACCCCAGCGAGAAGCAATGTGTTTTTAGCCTTCCCCCATAAAGAAGTAGGGCCCAGGAGGGCCTGGTCTGTGCATGGGCGTCCCCCAAAACTTTCAGGGTGCTGTGCTGTGTCTGGGGGATTAGTTAGGAGGCAGCGATGGAAAAGGGAAGAAATTCTTATGAAATTCCTGAAAACAGCCTGGAAGAGAAGAGGGACTCTGTAGGGGTCAGGGCCAGGTGCCACAACTGCTAGGCACAGATTTGGGGCGACCTGGTACCCACCAGGTGCCCCTGGGCTCTGCGTCCCCCTCCCCCAGCACAAAGGAGGGTACCGAGCAGCCCCGCAATAGCAGTTTGGGCAGGCAGGCAGACAAACAGGCAGGCGCAGGCAGGCAGCCGCGCAGCCGTGCACTGCCCCCTCCTTCCCACAGCCTGCTCCTTGCTGTGAAAAAGGCCGGTTTTCTCCCCAAAACGGCTCCCTTGCAGGACGGGAGACATTTGCTCCCACTCTCCGGCAGAAGTGAAATCCTATCCCTGCCCTCAGTGCTCCGCTTGGGTTTCTCGGGGCTATTTCTGGCACTTGGCTTCTTCGCCTCCAGCGTTTCCACTGCCTCTCTCCATCTTTTTTCCACTCCTTCCCTCCTCTTCTGCCCTCACCTCCCCGTGCCCTCAGCCAAGTGTCCTTCCCGTGGCCCCGCCGCAAGGGCTGCTCCCTGAAATGGACTGCCAAGGCGGATTATTGCCATCACTAATCTGCATTCACCCTCCTCCCCGTCCTCCCCTGCTCCTCCCTTCTCCAAATTGCTGCTATACGGCACCCGTGTGCGGTGCCGCACGGGCTGGCCAGCCGCCCCGAAACGGCCAACGCTGGGAGAGCCACCGTGCCAGGGCTGGTGTGAGTAGGGGGTTGTGGTGGCCGGGTGGTGGCTGGGGTGTCCCCAGGGTGGGAGGCTGGGTGGCAATCTAGCCGTCTCCCATGACTGTGTCCTCTCGGGTTGTTTATTTTTTCCATCCCTGCCCTTCCTGTGTCCTTCGGCAGCAGCGGGAGCCGAGAAGCCCATCTGCAGCGGGTCGGGGTGCTGTGGGTGCTCCTCTGCAGGTCCTAGCCTGTGTGACCTCTGCTTGGCAGGGAGATGCCGCTGGAAGATGGGGACCCGGTGAGGCGGAGGGGACTGCGGGTCAATGGTGAGGTCAGCGGTACCCCCCGGCTTGGGGGGACGGGAAAGCCCCCACTCCAGGGCACGCCAGTGCCTGACGGCAGCAGGACGGAGGTGACGGCAGAGGGCTGGGAGCCAGGGCCAGCACTGGGTGACGTGGACGTGAGCCCCAGGGGGGCCCCGCAGCAAGCAGGGCAGCATGAGGAAGCCCTGATGGCCGAGCTCTCAGAGCTGGTGCAGAAAGTGGTGAAGAGCAGCGGCTGGTGGGAACGGCACGGCGTGGATATCAGCATCCTCGCCTGCAGCTTCCTCCTGCTCCCGGCAGGTAACCGGTCTTAGCCCCTTCAAACTGCGGCCGGGGGGGTTCTGGGGGGTCCTGTTGCCTCCTCACAGCTTTTGCACTGCTGGTACAACTTTGTGCTGGAAGCCTATCGGCAGCCTACGAAGCCTGTAACAAAGCCACAATAACCCCTTCGCCCCGTGCCGTGCCGTGGGGCACCCTGATCCTGCTGGAAACCCCCAGCGGGTGACGGTGGCAGCTGGGGTACAGCCTGGAGTGAGGGGACAGTGCCTGGGCAGATGGGCACAGGGACCAGCGTGCCCCATCCGTGCTCCGCCATGGGGCAGGGAAACCCTGGCACTTTTGGTGATAATGGTCCCGGCCATGGTGGGTGCAGGGGGATAGTTGAGCACAGGGCTCCGGTGGCATAATCGGAAAGCTGCAGCTGGTGCCTTCTCTTGCTTTTGAACTCCTGGGGATGCTGAAATCCTGGCAGAGTCATATTTGTCACCAGTGGGATCCCAGCCAGAGCTGTGGGATGGGACCTGGCACCGGCAGCGCCTGGTGCCATCATGGCTGGAAGTGGCCAAACCTTCTGCACAATGGCGAGCATGGCTGGTCCAGCTGTGCAGGGTGGTGTGGAGGGAAGCTTTCTGTCTCAGGCAGTTTAAATACCTGTAACTATGTCTGAAAAACAGGTTTAGGGCAGTGGCAGGCATGTGTGGGTGTAGCAACTACTCCAGCCTAGTTGCAAGCAGAGAGAGATGAGGAGTGGGAGCTCCTGCCTGGCTGGTTTCTCCATAGGGTTCCTGTGCCTGCGGTCAGCCCAGGCCATCCCTTTTCTGGCGGGTGTCCTCACCCTCGGCGTGGTGCATCACACCTTGACAGTGAAGGGCAGCCACCTGGCCAGCCACAACGCCTTGACAGAGTCCAAGTCCTGGGGCAAAGTCTGGGCCATCTTCTTCATTGAGGTGAGCAGGGCCAGGGGGGTTGGGTGACAGCCCCCTCCCCCCCCAAAGCTCCATCAGTACCTTGCCAGCATCCTAAGCCCTTCAGGAACAGCCGCTGGAGAACAAGATGGATCCGAACCCTTCCTGATCTGTGTGCAGGAGGGTTAAATGTAAAGCAATGCTACACCAGGGAGCACCAGGAACATCCCTGCTGGGGGATTTTGCCCAGAGGCAGCAGGGCAGGGGGGGACCCCTCAGCTGGGGACGGCTCCTGTGGTGTGCTGAGCTATGGGGTTTTGTGTCAGTCCCCTTGACTTCGGGGCTGCAGAGCGGGATAATGAGTTGTGGGGAGTGGTGGGAACGGTTTCCAGTGCTTAACTCTTAAGAAGCCCTTTTCCAGACTGGTTTGGAGTCTGTGTGGTGCAGAGAATCTCCCTGGGTGCAGAGAATCTCCCCGGGTGCAGAGCATCTCCCCGGGTACCTCTCCTGTGAGTCGAGGCCAGGTGGTGCCCAACCCTGGTGCTGTGGCTGTAGGCATCGCCTCTCCTTTCTCTTCCCTCCCAGCTCTGCTCAGCCTTCACGGCTGAGCAAGGTACCTACAACCATGTGAAGATCCACCACGGCTACACCAATGTCATCGGCCTGGGGGACTCCAGCACCTGGAAGCTTCCTTTCCTGAATCGCTATGTCTACATGTTCATCGCACCTCTTGCAGTGCCCATCATAACCCCTCTGGTTGCTCTTGGTACATGTCCCAACTGCCTTGGGATGGGGTGCTGGGTATGGTGAGCTTGTTTCTGTCCACATCTCACCGCACCTAAGGGTCCTGCTTCATTTGGAGGCATCACATTAACTACACTGGCCCATGGTGAGACACAGGGCTGCAGCAAAGGCAGGTGATGCTGCATCTGTTCTGGGGAAGGCATCTGCTGTGTCTCCTTTCTGCTGGTGCTCAGAAATGCTTCACGTTTCCTATGTTGGGTCGAGTGTTGGAAAGCCATCATGAGCCTGAAGTGCCCCAGATTTGCTCTCCTTTGCTTCAGACCCTTGGCCATAGCAGGGTTCAGCATCACATGTAGGTCTCTGGCTGGTCAAACCATCACCATGATTTGCTGACTGCATGCGAGGTGAAGGTCTGGGGGTTGACAGGGGCTGGGACACAATGAGCTTGGCCAGACAAGGCAGTGGCTTGGGGGAAATAATGGTACCAGGAAACGATCAGAGAGGAGAGCCTAGAAAATTGTAAGAGGCTGAAGAAGCCCAGCCTGTCAGGCTGAAAAAACAGCTCTGGGCAATGCCAAAAATGCAGACAATGACTTGGCAAGTTGTAAGAAATGAAGATGCAGCCAAATCCCCATGTAATAATGCACAGCTGGAGCCTCTGCCCCACTGCCCTGGGGGAGCTGCAGGCCCCAGTCCCAAAAAACAGCAGGTCAGCAGTGCTGGGGAGTTTGGGCCAACCTGGAGGATAGGGAAAGGGAAATGAAGAATAGGATGGGATGGGCTGTAGGTTTATCAGCATGCTGGGTAGCCTGGCTGCTGGCGCAGCAGTGGCAGGGAAGCGTCAGCACCTTGCCCATGTGCTGCCTCTTCATCCTCGCACAGATTTGTTGAGGAACGTGGAGTGGAAAGCAGCTCTCCGGACCCTCTGCTGCATGTTTCTGGGTCTTTACTGCCATTACTGGCTGCTGCTCCACGTCTCGGGTTTCCAGTCGCCGTGGTCCGCCCTGCTCTGCATGCTGCTCACCCGCTCCCTCCTGGCCCATCCCTACATCCACGTCAACATATTCCAGGTAGAGACCCGAAGCTCTCAGATGTCCTGATGGTGCTGGAGACAGGCCAACCACCACCCAGTGCTGGTGACATAGCCCTGATGCTGCTGGCTGGGGCATGTGTTGGTTTAAGGCGAGTGGCCTCAGTTTTCATGTCCCTCGTGCCAATGTTGTCACAGGGAGGATCAGGCTGGTGGGGCTGGGGTGGAAAGTGGTGGCCCTGGGAGAATGTCAGGGCTGGAGGGTGATGTCCTCTGCGGTGCCTTGCAGGACTGGGGGGTTGGTGTGTTTGCAGGTGTAGATGCAGCTGGTATTGCAGGTCCTGGGATGGTGAAAGGCTGGTGGCTCCAAGTGTGGGTGTGTTGTGGGGACAGAGCCCAGGTGCTCCTTGGTGGCTCCATGGACATACAAGTGCAGGATGGAGCAACTTTAGGGACGAACCCAGCTCTGGGGTTGGCAGCCAAACCCCAACATGTGGCTCAGCCTGGCCAGCACCTTTGTGCCCTTGCATGGCCAGAGCTGTGGTTGACCCTGTCTGGAAGGGGCTGAGGGGGTGGTGGTGAGTGCCACGGGGTCCCCCACCCTGCTTTTCCCACAGCACATCGGCCTCCCCATGTTCGCGGCTGATCGGAAACCCAAGCGGATCCACCTCATGAGCCTGGGCGTCCTCAACCTGCCCCGCAACACCCTGCTCGACTGGTCCTTTGGCCACTCGCTCATCAGCTGCCACGTGGAGCATCACCTCTTCCCCAGCCTCTCCGACAACATGTGCCTGAAGGTGAGACGGTCCCGCGGGGCAGATGAGTGTGTTGGGAGGTGACATGGGGACGTGACCAACCATCTCCCCACCACCTCCTCTCCCTGCCACTGGACCTCTCTGCGCTGCTCCCCCCCATGCTAGAGACTTCTTGCTGCTTTGTAACAGCCCCTAACACACCTCCCTCCATCCCCACTCCTGTTTCTCCTGGGTTGCTGCTCCCTGCTCCTTCCCCTGGTCCCCATCCCAGCCTGCAGCAGCCTCCTGGTGGTCCAGGAGTCTTCCAACTCTTACCTTGGGAAAGCATCTCTAGTGCTGCAGAGTCTGGCTTTTGGTTTAGCCGGCATCCAGGCAAACCTCCTATAATTTTGGTTGTGCCCTTACTTGTTGCTCTGAGGCCTGTGGGGGTGTTCAAAATGTGGGCTCCGAGCACTGCCCCGGCTCGAAGAGATCCCAAGGCAGAGCCGTGCACTGCACTTCAGCATGGGATCTCCACTCATTTAATGCTGTGCACTTATTTCCAGTCTCAGGTCGGGGGAAAAATTAAGTCATAGTAATAGGAGTAGGAACACCAGTGGGTTTTGGGTCGTGCCCTTTGGTCGAGCTCACGGGGCCGGTAGGACCTGCCCCCCACAAAGGTGTGTTGCAGGGAAGGGGTAATTAAGCTGGTGGCAGCCTCCCAGCCCTGGCGCCGAGCCGGCTGTGTGGGCACATGGGGATAACTACGGGTGCAAGTGATGAGCATGTGTGGCTGGCCCTCGTTAAAGCCTCATTAGGGCATCTCTCCTAATCTGAAGCCCTGCAAAGGCATTTTGCTAGGGTGAACTCCCTGCGTTGCTGCAAGTGGAAACTACCTTCCTCTTAATTTTCATGGTAAAGATGTTATAGCTGGTGCTGCCTTCTCCAGCCCTGTTTTGGGCATGCGGTATGGGTTTTCTGGGCACCTTGCAGGGAGCTCGGCAATGCCTCAGGCTGGGAACCTTGTACAAATGCCGGGGCATCCCGCACGGAGGTGTCTTTGCCTTTGCAGATCAAACCCATCGTCTCCCAGTACCTGAAGCAGAAGAAGCTGCCGTACAATGAGGACACCTATGCCTCCAGGCTCCGGCTCTTCCTCCAGAGATATGAGGAGCTGATGGTCCATGCTCCCCCCATAACAGAGCTGGTGGGCATTCAGTGAGGACGGGGCCCCAGAGCTTGGGGGGGCTGTTTGCTGCAGGGACTTGCAGCAGGGACGGTTTTAACAGGATCAGGGCTACATAGACACACGCCTCCATAAAGCCATCATGCAGGAAACATCTCTCCCCCATGTCTTGCTTTTGGCTAGATAATGATGCACAGAGCCACCGCGGGAGGAGAGCCAGGCGGTGCAATGCCAGGGACAGAAAAAGGGGGGGACCCCCCCAGTTATTCCCTGCCAAGGCTTTGTTTTATGCACTCTGCTTTCACGCCTGGGGAGAGGAAACCCCTGTCTGGGCTCTCTATGCAGCAGGAGCAGGGGGGATGCGGCTGGGGATGCAGCACCACGCCTGGGGCATCCAGAGCTGGTTCCTGGCTGAGAGCTGCTGGGCTCTGTAGGATGGAGCTGCAAATGTGGGGTCAGGAGCTCAGGGAAGGGGTGGATTATGGGGAGGGGGCTGTGTCACTGCTGCCTGTGCTTTGCTTGACTTTGGGATAAATCAGTCTCTTTTAGGAACAATGATTTGGCAAATTCAGCCTTAACCTGTTGAAGTGCATCTTCTTTATTACTGGGTTTTGTTGCTGGAGCAAGTCATACTGGTATCCCGCAGTGCCTGAGGCAGGACTGGGGGAAAGATCCTTGACCCATATGGGGTATCTGTGTTGAGGTGCTGGAGGTGACCCCAGACCCAATCATTGCTATTGCAAGAGTTTAGCAGGAGAATCACCTGATGGAGGCAGGCAGGTCTGCAGGGCTTGCAGACTTTCCCTGTTTAGGGAGGGTGAACTCGGCCCACTGAGCTGCTGCCAGCGGGTGGGATGCTCACGTGGCTGGTTCCAACCCCCCTCCGGGATGCCATGCCTGGCTTTCCTGGGGCTCTTTGCTGTTCCAGACCTGCAAGATCAATGACAAAGTCCAGCCCAGCATCACAGTGGGGAGCTGGCAGCAGAAAAGGCAACCAGCCCAACTGGGACCAGTGTGGGAATCAGTGCTGGCTCTGGGCTTTGTGAGGTGTTGCTCTGAGCCTGGGGTTTTGCTCCCAGATTCATGCTGGCTCCCCACCAGGGCTGGATCCCCCCAGCCCCACAACTGGGATTTATAAGGCTCCAGATTGCAAATGTGTCCTGAGGCACAGGGATGCTCTCCTCTGGTCCTGGGCCATGGCAGGGTGAAGGTTGCAGTGGGCAGCCCGTGGTGTTTGCCCTCCTGTGGGCATCACATACCCCATTCTCCTGCACCAAGTGTGGGGACATCCTCAGACCCACTGGAGAAGTGTCCCTGTGTGGGCACTGTGTCATGGGGCCAGAGCAGGGATGGCCACTGCGTGTCCCTGTGTAGCAATTCCAGACTCAGGGGTGGGGAAAGCTGGCCCTGGATCTGTCCAGTGTGAACCCTTTGGCATCAGAAATAGAGAATTACTGATTTATCCTGAGCTGGCGGCATTGCCGTGTCACCTCTAACCGGCCCCATGCGGATTTATCGATCCAGGACATTGTGAAACATCCAAAGGGCAAATTCTTGCCCTTTGAGTGTGGGTTATGCCGGGTCTGTAGGCGAGGGGAAGCAGGGGGTGGGACAGTGGCTGGACCAAATGGCCTGACTGCTCCTGGGGGTCATCTGGGGCTTGGGGGTGGCAGAGACCCTCCCCAGAGCTGCCCTCCTGATTAATTTCTTAATTGAGAATCAGAACTAAATTATGCTAAATGTGCCAAATTAATGGTGCTCCTGGCTCCAGCAGGGGGGTGTGTGTGTGTATGTGTGTGAGCATGCATTAGCAGTACTTTTGGCTCAGATGGGGTAATCTCAGCCTCCCATGTCCCCACTTGTGGGCACAAAATGCTTTTTTTCCTTCCATGTTGCAAAGAGATCAGTCGCAAAATGTTTCTAAGTGTTGGTGGGAGAAACAACCTTTTTCACAGTTGGATCTCATGCATATTGTTTAACGCAGTGCCATCTAAAGGCAAGTGTTCGCAGGTCCTTCAGCCAGCGGGAGATGACCTGTGATTTGGGAAATATGTGGATTATTCCCTGCCAGAAGTGGCAGATACAGCAGAGGTTAATGGAGAAAAGGGAGATTTCTGGCCTCCGCTCAGAACCCCCCAAATTTCTGCCTTGAGCAATGCCCCAAATTTAAACTCAACTCTTTTTGTGGATGATATTAATGCTGCTATTTGGAGCTGAGCCTCCAGCCTTGCCTCTCTGGGCAATGGGTTGGTAATTGCTGTGTTGAGCTAAGGCTGGGGGCTTGGAGCACAGGCACAGGCTTTAAAGCCATCGGAAATCCTGGTCCTCGCCGCAAACACCCCGAAGGAGCGGGTGCAGACGGAGGCATATGGCCAGCTGCTGTTCTCAGCATGCCTTTGCAGAAAGCCATGAACTAATTTTCAAGACCATGCGAGAAAGCGTGTAGGTTTTATGACCCTTATTAAAATCGGCTTCTAGCTGTAAAATCCTCTCGGTCTTAATTGCTTTTAAAAAGCCCCGTTAGTGCTCGCCTGCATGCTTTGGCATCTGTACAACCCTTAAACATCTCCTGGGCCCGCTGGGATGATTTCCCTGCCTGGTGTATTGCGCAGGGGCTGAAGCAAGATGGGGTGCTCCTGCACGGGAGGTGTGAGTAGTTGAGTTTGAAATGAGCTGAGTGATGGGGAATAAGGAGGAAATAAAGCAGGGGCCATGGGGGAGGCTGGGGTGGGAGCTCTGGCAGCAGCATTTATCTGCTGCCCCTGGCACTGATGTTTTATCCTTTACTGAGGGGATGCTGCGGGTTTCTCCTGGCGAGGGGTGGACGGCTGTGCAGCGGGATGGTTAAAATCAGTCTGAGCTTTGGTTTCCCCCCGGGAGAGCTCCGCAGTTAATCACTCTTGGCAATAAAGGGCCGCAATTAGCAGCCGCAGGGATGGAGCCGATGCCGGGAGCCCCAGGCAGGCAGGGTACCGCGGAGGCCTCGCCATAGAGAGCGGCGTCGCGGGCGGCCGCGAGAGGGCCTCTCCTTCCTTTACTTCTCGATGGTACCGCTGGTTTCCGGGACAGCCGTGACGGGCAACTGCGTGCCGCCATTGGCTGCGGGGGCGGGGCCACGCGGCGCGGTAGGGGCGGGGTTATGCTAAGCGTCGCGCTCTCTCCCGCCTCGCGGCTGGTGGGCGGGGAGGAGGGGCGGGGCAGCCGGCGGCGGCGGCGGCGGCCGGGATGGGACCGGGCGGCGCGTGCTGGAGGGGCGGTGGCGTCCCGGGCGGTGAGGGGCG
>VYZV01012850.1:272822-288332 GCA_013401275.1 Pandion haliaetus | reverse complement strand
GCTGCGGGGCTGGAGTGCTGGGGGCCCGGTGCTCTTCCGGCCGGGACCGGGACCCCCGGGTGCGTGGGGCCGGGGGTGTCTCGGGTACGGTGCTTTCTAGGGCCCTTCTCCGGGGCGGCTGACAGCCCCTCCGGCACCACCGGCCCCGGCCCGGCCCGGCCGTAATCGCCAAGGCCGCAGGCTTGGCCGAGCGCGGGGGCCGCCGGCCTTGACCTCCAAGCGTTTCCACCCGAAATCTCTCCGGGAGGACGCGCCGCCGGGCTGGGTACATAAACCCCGGCCTCCCTCCGCCGCCCGGCTGCGTGCGATGGCTGGCGCGGGGGGACGAGCCCCTGCCGGTGGGTGCGGGGCTCGAGGGAAGGGCTATGGCCGGGCCTGGGAGTTAGCACCTCGTGTGGCATCACGTCCGCTCCGTCTCTCCCGCCTCCAGGTTTCAAGCGGTGGCTGTCCTCGTCTGCCCCGGTTCCTCGTGTCTGCGTGGTGGGCAGCGGGCCCGCGGGGTTTTACACGGCCCAGCACATCCTCAAGGTACCGGGGTGGGATTTGGGGGCGGGTGAGGGCAGGGACCTGCCCGCTGAGGGAGGCATCTCCGTGCTGCCTGGCTTGAATTGGGTTGGGGAGTGGTTTTGTGGGCTCCCAGCCCTGCTCCAGCCGAGCCTGTGCTGTCGGGGGGCTGCTTGGGGCAGCCCAGACCCCGCAGAGTCCTCCTGGGCCCCTTCGCCTGGGGTACGTACTGCTGCCCTCGTCCCTGCCCTGCCGCTGGGCCGTGCGGGCCGGACCCAGGCCTGGCCAGGTTGCTGCGAGTTCAGCCCAAGTGATTTTTTTTCTAGAATCAAATAAGCAGCAGAGATCTGCCTTGCTCAGAGCTGTTGTCACCCGACAGGGATGACATTAACTATGTGTTAGGGGGAATGTGCAGGACCTGCTCTCCTGCCTCCTCCTCCCCTAGTTGAATTAAGGCACATGGGTCATCCTTTACCTGGCGTCTGTAAATGTTAGTGATTCGGGCAGTCAGATCTCTGTCGGAAAATGAGACCCGAGCACAGAACTGGGCTGCTGGCACAGACCAGAGATGCAGCAGCTTAACCCCGTCATTAAACTGTTCTGTGCTGTCTCCGGTACGTGTTGGAAAATAGCTGTTACTAAGCCTCAGGGACAAATTTCAGGGCTACTTAATCTCTGGGAAGAGGCTGGCTCAAAATGCAAGATAACAAAAGCCTTGCAACAAAACATCTCTCTAAAGCTCCAACCCTGAGGTGAATCAGCTCCGGGGGATCTCAGGGCACGGGCCCCTCTGTGGAGGGCTGGCAGACAGGCTGGCAGGTCCACCTGCACCCAGGGTGCTGCGCTGGGTGCTCCTCAGCCAGTGTGGGGGCTCTTCCATCAGCCCCCCGCGTACTGGATAGCCACCAGGTTAGTATGGAAGAGGAGCTGTGGGGTGGGTAGGAGGATGGAGCTGCCCACGAGATGTACTTGATGGTGGTTGGGATCATGCTCTCTGCTACACCTCGCAATCTGAGCTGTCAGTAACAGGTACAGCATCATCCTGTGCATGGAAGAGCCTGGAAGAGGCTGTTTCTGGCTATGGGATCTTGGTGCAACCCTCCCTCCTGCCCTGTATTTCCCCCAGCAGCAGGCGAGCATTGCGTGTCCCTCCTGAGCTGCTGGGCTCATGGGGCCTTTCTGTCCTCATCCCTTAACTGCAATTTCCTTCTCCTGCAGCACCACGGTGGGGCCCGAGTGGACATCTATGAGAAGCTGCCTGTTCCCTTCGGGCTCGTCCGATTTGGGGTGGCCCCAGACCACCCCGAAGTGAAGGTTGGTGCTGGCTCCCTCCTCTTGCCTGTGCGGTTGAACACGATGATGGTGGTGAGTGCAGGCGAGGCAGTTGCCGTCCTTTGTGGTGCCTCAGGGCTCGTTGTGGTGTGGAGCTGTCACACTGGAGAGGTCCAAATGCCCTCCTCGTCCATGCTGAGACCCAGCAAGGCCACAGCTGGGTGATACGGGATGTCTGGCATTAGGGCTCTGGACAGCGGGTCAAAAACAGGGGCTTGTGATGGGAAGTGCTGCTCCCGGTGCTGGTCAGCCTGGCCTAGAGCAAGACCAAGGAGCACAGATGGGTTTCTTTGTACCAGGAAACTTTGTGCCAGCAGGATCTTGCCCGCTCGCTGCAGTTGTTGTTTGCCTCTGCTCAGTTCGTACCCATTCTGGGTGCCTGGGAACACACAGATCTGCTATTAGGAGTGATGGAGTTGGGCTGTAGGTGCACACCTGGGCAAAGAGAAGGTAAACCAAGGAGCTCTTTGAAATCAATCGTTTTCCTTTGCCTCGTAGTGGGCATGAATTGTACCCAGGGGTATGTGCCGTGTCTGAGCTGGGGTGGAGGTAGTTGGAGTGGTAGGACACAGGAGATCCAGACGCAGCAATATCTTGCGATGGTTTCCTGTAATCCCTGGAGATCATCAGACCAAAATGCCTGGATCCCTTTGAGCTGAGAGATGAGGAGTAGACATAACAGATGTGGGTTTGGGGCAGCTTCCGCAGTACAGTGGCATCCATCGTGTTACCAGGCTGAGTCTGGCTGGAGCTGCAGGGGAAAAAGTGGTTGTTTTGCTGTGTAGCCCCAATTGCTCAGAAGAAAAGGCTTTGGGCACCATCCTGCCCTGCATCCTCTCTTCATGAAGTGGGTTTCAGAAAGGGTTGGGATGAGAGGCTGGCAGAGGGGGTCTGGCAGGCAGCACTCTCGATGGAAGGGGTTGTTTGGTGGGACTCCCTTGCAAGCCTCACCTTTGGGAAGGAGTTTTCTCCTATAGCAGGGTTTACTCAGCGGGGACAGAGGTATTGAAAGGGTCCTGTCCTCCCCAGGCGGGTGCAAAAGATGGATTTTCCTTTCCACAAAGGGTGGTGGAAAGAGTGCCAAGTCACAGCTGTGCTTATCTCCCTGTGAATTATCTGCGGCTGTTGTTAGATAAGAGTCTCAGAATAACTGACTCGGAGAGGGGGAGAAGCATCTCAAGGCCGAGGTGGACAGGAACGAGGACCTCCTGTCAGCAGCAGGCCTTGGCCGCGGCTGTGGCTTGGACATAACTCCCCGGTGCTTGTTTGATCTTGGTAGAACGTGATCAACACCTTCACGCAGACGGCGCGCTCGGAGCGCTGTGCCTACTACGGAAACGTCACCGTGGGGAGGGACATCACGGTGGCAGAGCTGCGGCAGGCTTACCACGCAGTGGTGCTGGTGGGTACCATGCATCAGAGCCAAGGGCTGCCTTAGCTCCCCAGAAGTTGCGGGGAAGGTCTGCAGGGTTATCCCCCACTTTGGTCTCAGGAAGAGGGTTTGGGAAGAGGCTGTTTCTGGGTGCCTTATTACCGTGGTAAACTCTCCCCAGCCTCAGGACAGCTCAGATGCTACAAGGCTTGTCTGTAGCCTTGGAGGGAGCATGTGCTAGAGCGTGGCATCAAATGCAGGTCACTGAAATCCCGCTGTAAGGGGCAGCGGTTGAGGAACCTCTTCCCTTGATGGCCAATACCAGTTTCAGCCTCATGCGGATTTTTCCCTCCTGTTCAGTCCTTAGCTTGTCATGCTCTGCCTTGGCCCAAGGAGATCAAGTTTGGCTCTGGAGCCTGGGGGATGAGGTGGATGAAGCCCCTGTGCTCAGGCTGTGTTTAGTCCCTCCATTGAGTATCCTGGCCCTCGGGAAGGGTTGGCAGCCGCTGGAAGGGGAGATTTCTGTTTTGGCATCAAACCCTGCACACAGTGACATCTCTGTGTCTGCTCCCACCTCAGAGTTATGGTGCTGAAGATAACCGGGTCCTGGGGATCCCAGGGGAGAACCTTTCCGGTGTTTATTCGGCCCGAGCGTTCGTGGGCTGGTACAATGGGCTGCCTGAGAACCGGGATGTGAGTACAGCAGTGTGTTTCCCTGCCCTTCCTCCCCATCCTGCATCCGAACACAGGCATTCAGCTCTAGATTAAGTCCTGCAAGGCCTGCAATTGGAAAAGATTAGCAGGCACCACGTTAAATCCTTCTTAGATGGTAGAAATGTGAACAATTTGCACATCAGTGAGAGCGGATTAGCTGGCTCTGTAGGTTGGCAGCACGTTTTGGCTGGCCCAGATGGGAACTTGGGGGGGGTGATGCTCTGCTTTGGCCTGAGGAGGTTTTTTGGCCAAAAGAGCTCCTGCTCCCAGAGATACCATCACAGGAAGAGAGGGAGAGGGATCAGCTGGGGTGCCCAGAGCGGCTGTGTTGCTGTGTCTGCTTGAGGAGGAGGCTGGTGTGGAGTCTCCCCATCTGCACCACCTCTTTTTGGGGAGAAGAGGGGTGGAAGGGGATTTGGATGGTGGGAACAGGTCTGAGGGGGTGGACATCATGGAGGCCAAGTGGATTTGCTCATGGACGGGTTGGTCTTTCCCCGCAGCTGAAGCCCGACCTGAGCTGCGAGACGGCGCTGATTCTGGGTCACGGCAATGTGGCGCTGGATATTGCCCGGATCCTTCTGTCCCCGCTGCATCTCCTCAGGGTGAGTCACAGGGATGCTCCGTGCCACGAAGGCAGCTTGGGGCCCAAATTCACTCCCTGCTGGATGGGTGCTGGTTCCTGCCCATCTTGGCAAAACCTCAGACTCTCCTGTCTTTGGGATCTTTCCCCAGGGAAGGCTGTTGCCTCTCGGGTGCACCCTGTGGATTCACAGTCCATAGGGAGTGATCCAAGGCTGTGGCCATGCCTTAGGTAATGCTGCAGAGCTCTCTGGATTGCTGCTGTCTCCTGGGCTGCTGGTACCTAAAAAGTTGGCAATTGAGCTTCATCCCTTCCTTTCCTATGAGAAGCAAAGGAGGAGCTGCTTGTCCTTTTCCACCACCAAACTAGAAGCTTCTCCTCTTGGAATTTTTTTTTTTCTACTGTAGTTGAGAGCAGCAGCCTGGTTTCTCCTGGTAGCACTGGGCAAACTCGTGGCTGGTCCAAGCTGGTGGACCTCTTCTCCTGCTGTTGTGCTCCCTTACAGACAGCTGGGAGCTGGTCTGCACCAGCTGTTCCATACAGCTGCTGCCCCAGATGCTGGCAGCAAAGGCTGTCCCTCCTGGAGAAATGCCATGAGGTTTGTTACAGCTGTGCAACAACTTCCTGTATTAATATCTAAATTAAATAAAAAAAAAAACTTGGAGGCTCTGCTAACCAGTAGCTAAAGCCAGCTGGGAAGTAGTGCTGCGAAGGACACGGCGCTGGAAATGAGTGCCACGGTGTGCAAGCAGTTTCCTATTAAGAATATTGATCTGGAATGGTTTATCCTCGTTACCTGGTGTCCCTCCCATCGTGTCTTCTCTGGAAAAGATCTTGCCATCTAGGTACATGCACACAACTGAAACAGAGCATAGGGTTGCTGCAAGATGCCAACCATCAGTAAAGCCCTGCTGATGCTTGTATTTGTGCTCGGAGCTGCTGTGCGTGGGCAGGCAGGGATTTGAGCTGTGGTTTGCAGTGGGTTTCACTCAAATGCATGTATATCCTGAGCTGGGATGTCACCCAACAGCATCTGTGGGCACCCCAAAATCGAGATCCCTGGAAGGCTTTGCTCTGTTAGCACCAAGGTTAACCTGCTTGGGTAGATCCCCCGAGGCAATCTCACGGGGTGCTGGCTTGTTACCTCTAGTGCATTATGGCCTCAGAAAGTACATTCAGTGATGAGGGACCAGCTGTGCAAATAGCTCTGTGCAAAGGGAGATGACTTGTTTTCCATCCTCGCCCAGGCTCTCTGCATGCACAGCCTGCTTTTCTGCTGGTTTTTCACCTTCAGAGGCTGTGCCTATCCCTCAGCTCCCTCCAGATCTGCCCTCGTCCCACTCTCCTGTCTGTCTTGCAGAAGACAGACATCACTGACAGCTCCCTGGCAGCTCTCGCCTGCAGCAAGGTGAAGCGTGTCTGGCTGATTGGGAGGAGGGGACCTCTCCAAGTTGCTTTCACTATCAAGGTAAGGCTAGGGGTGCTGGAGGGCAGCCGTGTTTCTCAGCCTTGAGGCCCAGGCTGCCCATTGCTGGTGGCGAGGGGTGGTCTAGGGATGGGTGGGGAACCCAGGCTGCTGAGGGAAGAGGGCCTGGGGCTGTTGGAGAACTCTCTGCACTGGAGGTAACATCTTCCTGCCTGCAATTCCCAGGAGCTGCGGGAGATGATAAACCTGCCTGGTGCCAGACCTGTCCTGAACCCTGCTGACTTCACAGGCCTTGAAAATGCTCTTAAAGGTGAGGGGAAATGTGCCATGCTTCTCTGGACAGGGACTCACCTTGACAGGCAAGTGTCCAGGAGTGATCTGGAGATGCTCAGAATGCATCAGAGAAACTCTTTGCCCTGTGCTTAATGCATGGTGTGTGAAAGCCAGGTGACCACGACGTGGCTCGTGCTAGGAGGCCACAAAGACAAGGGAACAGCCTGTTTCTGTGTTTGTGCAGTCACTTTGCTGCTTGGGTGTGATGCTTACCCTCTGAGTGATGAGGGCGGGAGATTTGGTAGGGCTGGGGGAACCTTGCGGGAGAGATCCCAAGGCTGTTGATTTAAGAGCTTCCTGCAGACCTAAAAAGAAAACACTGAGTTCAAGGGTGTCCAGAGACTTGCTCTTTTCCACAGGCTGCTGCCCCTGAGCACCAGCAAGACAGTGAAATCACAGGCTTTGATTTGTGTGTCCCACTGGCCTCAAGCCTCAGGAGCTCTCCTCGTCACTTTGAGTTGTAGTTTGTCATCTCAAAGGTGTCAGACTCCCACCAGCATGACAAACTCCAGATGGACACGCATACCGTGAAACTGCCTTGACATGACCTCAGCTCAGTGCCATGTCCCAAGGGGGTTTTGCTGCTGTTCCTGTTCTGCAGATCTTTCTTTCTTTCTAGATGCCCCCAGGCCCAGGAAGCGACTGACTGAGCTGATGATTAAAACAGCCCTAGAGAAGCCTGGGAAGAAGACGATGGAGGTGCAGGCAGCAGCAGTGCAGGCAGCAGCCCCCCGGGAGTGGGGGCTGAAGTTCCAGCGCAGCCCCCAGGAGGTGCTGCCCACAGCTGATGGGAGGCGGGCGAGGGGCATCCGCATGGCCCTGACCCGCCTGGAGGTATGGCCTCGGGGGGGGGGCTGGTATGGCCATAGCAGGGCTGCAGGGATGGAGCAGGACACTGCTGCATCTGTGCAGCCCTTGGGAGTCTCTCCGAAGACAGCTTTGTGTTCCCTGACTGGTTGGAGTGGCCGCTGGCAGGCTCTTGGGGAAGCCGGTGCCGCTGACAAGAGCCTTTCACCTTCTAAAGGGAGCTCCTTCCACGCTGCTACTGCTGCAGAAGGGCCTTTAGCAAATACCCAGGGATCAAGGATGCCAAAGGGGACTGGAGGAGGCTGCTGCTCTGCATCTGGTGACTGGTGGTCAGTAGCCTCTTCCTCCCTCTCTCAGGGTTTGGGTGACTCTGCTAAAGCTGTCCCCACTGGAGACGTGGAGGAGCTGGAGTGCGGGCTGGTACTCAGCAGCATTGGCTACCGGAGCCTGCCCCTGGACCCGGCAGTACCCTTTGACACCCAGCGTGGCGTTATCCCCAACAGCTCAGGCAGAGTGGAGGGTGTTCCGGGTCTGTATCCACAGGGATATGTGTGGGATGCACCTTGAGCACAGCTGGTGGGTTGGGGGCTTTGGGTGGGAAGCTCTGTTCACCAAGGGCGCTGATACAAGGCGGTCGCATGCCTCAATCGGAGAGTGGAAACTGAGGAAACGAGCTGCCTCTGTCAGGCATTAAGACCTGGCCTGTCCTCAGCTTGCGTTAGGGGTGTCTGGTTTTGCAGCAAACAGCGCTGAAGGTTATGGTGGTTTTACTGGACCTTGGAGTCTGTTACTGAAGCAGTAGAGCCCATACAGCTGCTTAGTGCTGGTCTGCGGGTACAGAAATTCCTGTGACAGCACTGTCGAAGGGCCGCACTCTGTTCCCACCGCAGGGGTGGATTCTTCCACCGCTCGCAGCTTGATGTGGCGCCCAGGGACAGGGCAAGGACTTGCAGCCAGGAGGGTCCACGGCCACGTGCTGGACTGAGCCTGGCTGCTCTGTGTGCCCGTGCAGGTCTGTACTGCAGTGGGTGGGTGAAGAGAGGACCCACGGGCGTGATCATCACCACCATGAATGACAGCTTTGACACTGCCCAGTCTGTGCTGGAGGATCTCCAGCTGGGCGTGTTGGATGTGTCCACCTCCAGAGAAGGCTTTGGGGCCGTGGAGAGCATCCTGCACAGCCAAGGTCAGTGCTGGGGGGTGTGAGCCGCTGTAGCAGCCAGCATGAAAGTATGATGCGGCCAAACTCCTCCTGGATCAGGGTATCCTGGGGCAGCAAGTCCTGCGAGCTGCTTTTGGGAGCAGAGTCTGAACCATGGAAATGTGTTGTGCTGCTGTCGTTTCATTGCTCCAAAGCCCACGGAGAGCAGGACTTGAATCCCCTCAAAGTTAGTGTCATTGCTAAGGTTAATGACCACTTTCGGGGAAGGGCCGTTAAAAGCAGCACAGACCTTGGGTAAAATGTCACTGTCAGCTGCCTAGATGGCAAGCTATCGCTCTTGAGTGGTTTTCCTAGTAATCCTTCCAGGCAAGTTGGGGGAAAGATTAAAATGCCCAAGAGGGTAATTTGCTGTTGCTGTGTTTAAAGGCATTCAATTAAAGTGTGTGTGTTTTGCCTCTTAACTGTCTGAGGTTTAGCAGTGAACTGGAAGTATTTTGTCCCCTAAGGTGGTGCCGTGCTTGCTGTTGTTACAGCTTGCAAAGGTCTGACTGATCTCAGTCAACTGGAACCTGCCATCCCTCTCCTCACAGTGTTAGAAATTATTATTCCTTCGTGAGGCTGAAGTCTGACGCCGTGTTGGAAAAGGGCAGGGGTTGCTGGCACATCGGGTCCCTGCTAACGGGGGGGAGGTGAAGCTGAACTCATTTTTACTTGGTTAAGTTCTCTCTCCCATCTCTCACCATCACCTCAGGGGTCCGTCCTGTTTCATTCTCGGACTGGGAGAAGATAGATGCTGCTGAAGTGGCAAGAGGCAAAGCTGCTGGCAAACCCCGGGAGAAGATAGTGGATCCTCAGGAGATGCTGCAGCTGATCGGTCACTAAAGCAGCAGCAATGGGAACGTGGTGCTGGTCCAGCTGGTAACGCCAGCGGGTTACAGACAGGGCCCAGGAGCACAGGGCTCATGCCCAGGGCTAGTGGCTGCTCTGGGGAGTTAAGTGACGCTTGAGCCTCTAGTAACGATGAATTCTGGGTTCCCAAAGTGCAGGTCTCAAAACATCTGAGGCGGCTGGCTCGCCCCACATCTCTGCAGCTGCTGCCGCTCCTGGGGGTGATTCTTGTCATTTGTGTCCTTCGAGCATTAATGAATTGGCTGGTGCAGGTGAGGGGAGATGCGCACCTGGCAGGAGTCCTGGCCACACACTTTTCCCCAAGGCAAACCACACAGAGAAACTTTCTTGTGTCTTGCTGCCTCCCCTTTAAGCCACAAGCTTCATTGCCTTGCCATCCGTGCCCGAGCAGGCTTCTTTTCATAGTAATTGTTTTTTAAATAAACCCTTCCAGGAAAGCCAAATTGGACCTGCTGTTTGAGTCTGGCTTCTTTGTCTGTGACTGCCTTAATCTCGGAGCAGCAAGCCGAGCGCTGCGTCTCCTGCGACGTGTCCCAAGGCAAGGCAGCTCCTCTCATGCAGGGAGGGACCGTTTGCTTGTTGTGAGCTCTAAACAGACAGACAAGGGCATTAATTTGCTTTCTGCCTCCCACAGTTAAACTGTGGCAGAGCCTGGGTTCTAGCTTGTGGGGTGGACTGAGATAACAAGTGTGTAACTGCCTTGTTCTGGATCATGAGGGATCGATCCGGTGTTTGTTGGTACCTGCCAGCGCTGACTGGTGCAAGCAATGCCTTGAGCCCTTTCACTTAATTCACTGGTGGGCACTTTTTTTGGCCCGTGTGTTTTGAAGCTTATTAAATGCTTCTTTTAGCCCAAATTGACTACAGTGATGGTGTCAGGTTTTAAGCCAGATTACAAGCCGTGAGCCATAATCTCCTCTTTATCCGTGGTGCAGGGGCCACGTCAGCGTGGCCCCCTCCCCTGGCCATCCTGCCACCCATGCTGTCCCCGACCTCCCGTGCTCCCCATGGGAGCACTGCAGGACTGTAAACCGCTCCTCTCTGACCTGTGTAAACGGTGACGATAGCAGTTGCTGGTGACTGTGTGTTAGAAACAAATTAGGCTCCGTGATGGAGGCAGAGGGTAAATCAAAGCAGGGCAGCCGGTGGGGGTTTGTCTCAGGTCCATGCTCAACCTCCATCTCGGCCGAGCCCTCTCCCATGGTAGAGGGCTTGCCCACCGGGCGCTGTACTCCCACCTCATCTCTGGTCCAACCTTAGGGAAGGGAGATCTCTGGCTTCTCTCTTTTTTCCCTCCTTCCTTTTCTATTTAAATCTCATTTGCAAGCTCATTAAGAAACTCAGGAAATGTGATACTGGGAACTCGTACGCAAACGAGCAATAAAGCTTTTGTCGAACAGCTGCTTGTGTGATGTGGCTCTTGTTACGTCTCGTGGCTGATGCAGTCCTAACGCTGAACTCTTGAGTGGGAGATTACATCAGCTCTGGGTTCGGAGGTGAAGAAGCACTTTGGAAAGGGGGGTGTGCAGGCAAGGGGGTTGCACTCTGGGCAGGGAGCAGCTGTTTCAGTGGCTAGCCCAGCCAGAAACATGACAGTGTAGGGCTGGTTGTGGCTGCATCAAATCTGCAGGTATCAGGAAGAGATGAGGCAGCTTTTCCCCAGGGTTTTCTTCCACATTGCATTGAATGTTGATGTCGGGTTGGTTTTGTAGCCATGATGCAGGCCACCGTGCTTGCGGTGAGCATGGCAAATGGCTGTTCCCAAACTGGTGATGCTTCAGGGTAGTTTTTGGGCTGTGGTAACAGATGAAGGGGAGCATCTTTCTTTGCTGAGCCCAGTATCCTTGCTCAACCCAGAACTTGGCCAAGGCCCTGGGGTTAATGCTGGGCTGAGGGAAAGCCATGGGATGATCAAGGTCAGCGAAGGGCAGGGATGGGGGACTGAGCCTCATGGGCAGAGGAGGGATCATCACGATTCTATAAGTCCTTATTCAACACCTCCAGCTCCCCTTTCCTCTGCTGCCTGCGTCCCCAAGCCCCAGCCAGGTGTCCTGCTGCCTCCTGCCTCCTCATGTCCGTCCGGTGCTCTCCATCTTTTCTCTCCAGGGACTGGGATGCGTCCAGCTTCCCCGTGAAGGTCCTTATACCCGGTCGCCATGTCATTAGGTGGCGCTGGGAGGCCGGTAATGGGGAGCAAAGAGGGACTGAGTGGAGATGGAGGGGTGACCTGGCACCCCCGGGACTTGGAGGGGGGCAGGGGGGGGTGACCCAGCTCTCTTGCTGCCTGCAAAGCCCCAGCAGCCTGCCTGGGCTCTGAGCAGGCTGGGGGGCCCAGTTCAGTCGGGTTCTGCTTTTACGCATGATTAACCTCATGTTTGCTCCAGGTGTGTCCCCACCACGGTGGTCCAAGGGGCAAGAGGGAGCAGCCTTGCTGTGCAGCCACCCCCTCGCTCTCCACTCTCTTGAGCAGCCCGAGGAGCAGCTCCCAAGCCACTTTCCACAGTGGGTAAGGAGCTGGGAAGGCGATGCTCTGAGTGACACCTGTCTGCTGTTGGAAGGAGGCCTGAAAAGCTGAAAGTCATCGCTGCCAGCTCTTAATGTGGACTTCCCTGCTCTGATGAGTTATGGCTCAGCTTAGCTTTAATGAGACCGCACAAAGCTGGTGGAGATCAGCATCTGGTGAAGGATGGCCTCGAGACTGGCTGGGCAAGGCTGCATGGTTCCCTTCTCACAGCTCCCTGTGCCACACTTTCCTTGCTGTCTTGTGTGCTGCCCTGAAAGGCAGCCAGACTGAGTACGGAGCAGAAAGAGCTCGTCACGGTATGGGGTGGTTGCACAGTAAGTGCTGTGCAGTTGGGTCTTTGCAACCTCCTGCTGCTGTTTTGCGCCGCTGTGCCTCGATTTCCCCAGTCTGCAGAGGTGTGCAGGCTAGCTCTTCTCTGCCCTGGGGCTCCTGCCTTGCATGGGCTGCTGGGCAGCTTGGAGTAATCCAGGGAAGAAGCAGGTCTGAGGCCCCCCAGAGGCTCGTGTTGATGCTGCGTTTTGCAGTTACATCTGGGAGACAAGTGCAGAGGCTCTCGCTGGCTTTGCTAATAGGCTGCTTGCTGAACTTGGCCTTTTCAAACAAGAATTTAGAGCCCATGAAGCAGGAGGTTACCTGTGCTCTGGAATACGGGAAGAAACAGCTTGAGTCAGGTCTCTGGCCCGGCAGTGAAGAGCTATGCTGCAGCTTAAAAGCCAGCTCATGCAACCAGAAAAATGGTTGAAAAAGCTTTTCCATAGCATGGCTAGTATATAATTTTCCAGCCCCGTCCCCAGAGTTAGCATGGCCGCAGAGGTGGTGTCCGCTTTTACGCCATCCCCTCACCACATGAATCACCGAATTGCGGCATCCACTGCTGGGAGCCTGGGCGAGTCCGTCTGCACCGGGGCTTCGCTGGGAACAGATGGCTCCGGAGAGTGCTGACTTCAGCGCTTTGGCTGAGCACAAGCATGGGCCCCTCTGTGTACCCTCCCCTCGCCGCTTGCTCTCCTGGGCACATCTTCTCCTACCTCATGTGCTCTTCTCTCTAGATCCATACCCAGCTCCGGGCAGGGATGGCGAACAGGTTGGGGTTGGGGTACCAATCTCTGGGGTCACTGGAGTGGGTTTCCAGCTCCACTGCACCTATGGAACCGCTTCCCACCTGGTGCATCATCACTCCTTCTCCGAAAGGACCCCAAGCACATCCTTGGCTCCAGACCCACCAGAGGATCATGGTTTCCACTCCCAGCCTGAGAAACCCAACCAACCTGGGGCCGTGCACTCCCTGAAGTCTTGCCCCCCAGTTGGAGGGCTGTGCTGGGGCAGGCAGCGGTGCTGCGGGGGCCCTGCAGTGGCTGCAGGGTGGCTGCATGGGGCTGGAGGTGAATTACTTCATTCACCATGGCTGCATGGTGTTTGGGGTGAATTACTTTGGAAATTGGGGCTGCATGAGCCCATTTTCCCGAGGCTGGGAGGGGAGCAGAGGTGAAGGAGATGTAAACTCCCAGCAGCTGCTTCAAGGAGCTATTTAGGGATATGACAGCGGCAAATAAAGTTGTTGGAGGGCGAGGGCTGGTTACGCCCCAGAACGAAATGATTTCCTCCTTTCCTGGGAAATTTCCATTTCCAACCCGCTGGCTTTGGCTGCCTCATCCCCAACCTCTGGGGCAGCCCTGCAGACACATGCCACCCCAGGAGGAGGAATTATCCCTGCAGGGGTGAAACCATCCCTGTTTATTTTAGCTCCTTTAATTACTGCAAGGGTAGGACGTGGTGGCAACGGAGCGGAGCTGTGCCGGATCCATGCCATGCATGTACTGTGCACAGCACTATCCCTGTGGCCTCGCTCCCACCTTTCTCCTTGCTCTGCTTTCTGCCCGGATTGCTTTTGTGGCTGCTGGGATCCAAGATACCAGCCAGCTCTGTGTGGCTATTTAAGAACCTGACTCCCCTTGTGGGATGGAGCAGAAAGAGGAGGGGGGGATGGTGCCAGGGGGTGACTTGGGAGCTGAAGGCAGCACAGGGGAAAGGTGATCTACACCCACGTTTGCTTCTTAAGTGAAACCCAGAGGGACAGGGCAAGGTGGGTGCCCAGGAGTAGGACTGGCTGGGCTCAGACCTTCTTAATTTTTGGCCAGACTTCTGGGGAAGGGGGATCAGCAGCCGACAGACAGGACCGGGATGGGTGCAGGTCTGGGGTTAAATCTCCAGTGTCACATGTGTCACCTGTAAGACTCAGCGCTGGCATAGGGACCTGTGGGCATGGTGCTGTGTTTGCCCTGTCCGATGTCGGATGCTGTTAGCGGGATGCAGGCACCTGTGGGGACAGCCCAAGCGGGCTGTGTCACCCTGCCCTTCCAGGGATGGCTCTGGCCTTGTGCTGGCAGCGCACAGACCTGCGTCCTCTCCTTCCCAAAGTCCTGGTTTAGGATGCACTCAGGTTAAAAACCTTTGCCTAAGTTTCTCCTACAAATAGGAGGCTGTCGGGGGGTGGGGGTGGGGGGGTGTTGCAGAACAGATGGGGCTGGGGTAGGATGCACTGTACGGGGCTTTACCCCGGCTTGGGATGGGAGATGCCGGTAGGGGGGTGATGGGATGCAAGGAGCCCAAGGCACTTCTCCAACACTGGTGCTGGCCTGGATGGGTTAGTGCAAAGCTGGACTAATATCGGTCTCCTGACATGGTCCTCCCGCATCCCCCTCACTCCCCCGGCCCAGCTGTTGGCAGGCTCTTCCCTGCAGGAGGTGGCTGCGCACCAGGAGCTGTCCGAGTCCGGTGCCTTGCGTTTATCAACCTGCTCTCAGAGCCCCCTGCAAGAAAAGACGCCGGGGTAAGGTAATGGGGGGATGGAGGAGCCGGCTGAGCTCCCTCTTGTCAGGACTGTGCAGTGGATGAGGGACATGTGGGTCCCGTGCTGGGGTACTACCCCAGCGGTGTGAAGGAGGATGAAGGAGGAGGGAAGGCAGCTTCATACCCGAGTTATCCCCACCCAGCCCAGAAAGCCAGGCGAAGAGGGCACAGCCTCCCCAGGGAGGGTGGCACTGAGGGGCCCAGCTGCGCCCCTGCGGTTGTGGGCTTCATCTCGGGGTGCCATTGGTGCTTCTGTTTCAACCCAGACCTTTGTAGCCATCAGGGCACTTTTTTTGAATGTAAAAAGGACTTTTGTTGTTTATATGCACAAATAAGGTATTTTGATGATTGCAGAACGGCTTCCATAAGCTGCCTCCTGGTGTGGTGGCCAGACCCAGCAGCAGGTTGGATTTAGGGACTTGCTGCATTTTCCCCCAGAAAAATGTTGTGGGTTTTCTGTTTTAAGACGCTGAAGGATTTTGCCAGGAAAACTGAAAACCTGGAGGAGAGCTCTCAGCACAGCCGCTCACTCTGCAGCCTGAACTGGGAGCTGCTGGCCAGGGCTTTAGCTGGGTTTGACTCCCAAGGGAGAGGAGACACGGCTGGGGCTGGTGGTGGCATGTGTGTCACCACCGATCCTTGCCCTCTGCTGCTTGTCCCCACTGCAAACACCCTCCAGCTGTGCCCAGCTGAGTGCCAGACCTGGGTTTGTCTGTCTGTCCCACATGTGGGGTTTGGGCTGTGAGGGGGGTTAAATGTCCCATGGGATGGAGATGCTGGAGAGTCATGGGTGTGATGTGGGAGCCAGGTATTGCCTCGGGGTGTGGTGTGGTGTGTGTGGGGGGGGTGTGTTGCTGTTGTCCCCCTTGTCCCACCTGGATGCTGGCAGCTCTGCTGGGAAACATTTTCCCCATGAAACATTACTGAGGCTGACATACAGACCCTCCTAAGGGATCCAGCCTGGGGAGCAGCCGGTCCCAGGAGGGATAAATGAGGC
>VYZV01012850.1:253965-266904 GCA_013401275.1 Pandion haliaetus | reverse complement strand
GGGAGGGCTGGGGTGAGCAGGGCTGGGGGTCCTGGCGGGCGGCTGGATGCGAGGGGCTGTGTCCCATCCTGGCAGGGACGCGGTGGTGGACATGGGCAGAGCGCCGGCGCACGCTCTGCTACTGTCGATGGTGCTGGGCTGCTCGGCTGCCTTCACGGACCTCCTGCTGCCGGGCCCCGAGGAGCCGGTTGTCAACGTGGCCGTGGTGTTTGGGGGCACGTCCTACCCCCTGCACATCCGCTCACGCCTGAGTCCCCAGAGCTTCCTGGACATGCCCCTGGAGATCCACCCCATCACCGTCATCGTCAACAACACCAACCCTAGCACCCTCCTCACCCAGATCTGCGACATCCTCGCCAGCCACAAGATCCACGGCATCGTCTTCGAGGACAACGTTGGCACAGAGGCCGTGGCCCAGATCCTTGACTTCATCTCCTCCCAGACTCAGGTCCCTGTCATCAGCATCAGCGGGGGGTCTGCTGTGGTCCTGACTCCGAAGGTGAGGCATTCGCTGGGGGTTATTTCTGGGGGCAGTGGGAGAAATGAGAGATTATTAGAGAGAGGTAGATACGGGATGTGAAATGCTGGAGGGCAGAGGAGATGCTGGGCTGCAACACAGGGTCTTGCAGGCAGGAATAGGCAGTGGCTGTGGCAGCATGGCCAACCGGGGCGGTGGGACATGGAGGAGGCTTTAAGGAGGGGCCCTGTTGACAGGACATGGGAAAGGACTTCAGTGCCCTGTGGAGGGACCTTCCCTGCTGTCCTGTTTGCCATCCCCTGCAGGCTGCGCCCACCCTGGGGGCTGGGGTCGTGGCGCCAGGGCTACCAGGGCAGTGGCAGGGTCAGTGTGTCCCCATCCTCCTCCTTCCCCACCCTGCTCTGGGGCCGGATCAAGCCCTGAAATGGCCAGGAAGGCAGCATGGAGAAGCCTCTCTTGGCTGTGGTAGCAATCTCAGGTGCATCATGGGCTGAAACAGGATTTTTGGCTTCTCTGCTCCTCACTGGCATCAGACACTGTCACTGTCACCTGCCTGCTGGGAAACACTGGTGGCAGGGCAAGCTGGAGCTGGGCTGGAGGGTGCTGGGCGGTCAGCGATGGGCTGCAGCGAGGCTCCCGTCCCTCCTGGGGAGGAGATTTGGGTTATATCCTCCTGGCTGGTCGTCTCACCCTGCCCAGCCTGGGCACTGGAGGGGTCCCGGCGCTGGCTCCTTCCCATTGCAGCAGCCCCTGGGCTGGAGACCCTGGTGCTCCTCAGGCACTCCTTGATTTCGTGCTCTGCTTGCCCAGAGGTTTGGGGATCTAAACGCCCTGGACAGCACCTCGGCAGCCCTGCCTGCACCGACTGGTGCTCCTGGACCACCCCAAGCTGCTGCTCACTGCGGGTGGGTGGCAGTGGGTGCAGTGAGCTCAGGTGGGTGCAGTGGGCTCGGGTGGGTGCAATGGACTCGGGTGGGTGCAATGGACTCGGGTGGGTGCCATGGACTTGAGTGGGTGCAGAGGGCTCAGGTGGAGCCCCAAGCAACTAAAAAATAGCCATGGCTTTGCTATGGGCTGGGTGTTTTCCTGCAGCTTGCTCCAGGGGTTGGGTATTCTGGGGGCAGTGGAGGGACCTGTCTGAAGGCTCGACCTCCTCCTCCTCCTCCCCCCATGCGTCCGAGGTCCCCAGCAGCTCCCACTCCCTGGCTGGAACTCTCCGGTGCTCCCCCTCCGGCCAGACCTCCATCCTCGCTGGAAAAACTACTTCTCTGGAGGTGGAGGGGGGGACTGGGTGGCAAAACCCTGCTGCCTGTCTGTGACTTTCTGCAAATGCCATTCGCTGATTCATTTAAGACAGAATCAGATCAATTAAGGTTTGCTAATGAGAGGCCAGATGGCTGGGGAGGTGGGGCAGGAGGGAAGGAGCTGTGTGGGCTCCGGCAGCAGGTAGTGTCAGAGCCGGGATAGGATTTACGCTCCTGGCAGAGCCCTTGCCACCCTCCCTCTCCAGGTTTAAGGAGAAATTGTTGGTCTCCTTTGGCGGGTGGATGAATTTTTGGTCAACAAGCTGAGAAATGGAGGAGAGGCTGCAGGGCTTGACCCTTTGCGTGGGATGAGGTTCCTTGGAGACCACCAGTGGATCAGTCCAATTCTGGGGGTCTCCAGCCCATGGACCATGCAAGTTCATGGCTCTCTTGAACCTTTCATGATGGCAAATTCAAGGTGGCTTGCATGGGCACAAGAGACCTGGACCATGGTGCCGCAGCAGGCCCTGATCCCTTTTCCTCCCGCAGGAGCCTGGATCAGCTTTCCTACAGTTGGGTGTCTCCATTGAGCAGCAAATCCAGGTGATCTTCAAGGTGCTGGAGGAATACGACTGGGGCTCCTTTGCTGTCATCACCAGCCTCTACCCAGGCTACAACATCTTCCTGGACGTCATCCGCTCCTTCACAGACGCCAGCTACTTTGGCTGGGAGCTGCAGGAGGTGATCACCTTCGAGATGAGCCAGGAGCAGAGCAGCTCCAGGACACAGCGGCTCCTGCGGCAGATCGATGCCCAGGTCCTCATCGTCTACTGCTCAAGAGAGGAGGCTGAGTACCTCTTCGCCATGGCAGAGCAAGCCGGCCTCGTGGGGCCAGGCTACGTCTGGATTGTGCCCAGCCTGACGGTGGGCAACATGGAGGTGCCACCTGCCTCCTTCCCCGTTGGCCTCATCAGCGTGGTGACAGAGAGCTGGAAGCTGAGCCTGCGGCAGAAGGTGCGGGATGGGGTGGCCATCATTGCCATGGGGGCGGCCAGCTTCTTCCGGGCCCACGGCTACCTCCCAGAGGTCGGAAGGGACTGCCGGGCCTCCCCTGGGGCCACCGCCACCAACACCAGCTTCTACCGGTGAGGCTCAGGGACCCACTGGGATGGGTGTGAAATGGGGGCCGGGGAATGGGAAATGGAGAGGGAAGGGGCAGGGGAGGAGGAGGATGGAGCTGGCAGGCAGGGGGGATGATGCTTGCTGTGGGCTGCAGCTGGTGGTCCATGCCTCCTGGCTGGTTTTCTACTGGAGCATCTCCCCAGAGCAGCCCTTGCCTTTTCCCATGCTTCTCTGCAACCCAGGACCCATGGGGGTCTCGGGGCGGGGCGGGGTTCAAAGCTCTGCTTTACAGTGCAGATGTGGCACCTTGGACTGCTGTGGCAGTCTGTGCACCCTCAACCCCGCACTGGTCCATCCCCAGTGCCTCCTTGCTGGCAGGGCTTTCTCCAGCTCCCCGCTGCCCCTTGCACAGGGGCTAAACCTGGTCCCCGGGTCTCAGCACCACATCTCTCCATGGGACCCGTGGCAGCCCAGCTGGGGCCAGAGGAGGAGGAGGAGGATGAGGAGGGCTGTACGGGGCTGGGCTGCACAGCCAGGGGCTTACAGGCACTGTGTCCCACCAGACACCTCCTCAACGTGACGTGGGAGCACAGGGACTTCTCCTTCAATGAAGGCGGCTACCTGGTCAGGCCCACCATGGTGGTGATCTCGCTCAACCAGCACCGGCTCTGGGAGATGGTAGGACCCTCGGGTCCCCCGGGATGTGCACACCGGTGGGGCGGATGGGCAGGGTGAGCCTGGGACCATGCACAGGCTGGGGTCCCACCCTGGGGCAGGTTTTCCCACGCAAAACCCATGGCTGATACCAGAAGTACCCATGGTGGGTCTTCACAGCAATTCCAGGCACCAAACTCTGCCAAGAACTGGGTTTTTCTTCCCTGCAATTTGTCTGAAAAGTCGCAAAAGAGGCAAAAATGCAGCTGCCCACCTCTGGAGAACAGCAGCCAAACAAGCTGCGCAGAGGGGCATTTTTTTCTAGTTTAAAAGTATTTTGGGTGAAGTTTGGCTGGGTTTGTGCTCACCCGAGCCTGGTGCTTGGGGCCCAGGAAGAAACACCTTGCTCTGTGGTCAGTGGGTGTGTGGGGAAAGGGATGCTGAGATGGGGCTCACCATGGCTGAGCTCCAGCCTGACGATGCTCCAGGAGAAACAAGCCCCAAAGGTGTGGGGAGGATGGACACGGGACCCCGTGTGACCCACAGAGCCCCTCGCCAGGGTGACAGTGTGCTCTCCCTCGGGGGCAGGTGGGCAAGTGGGACAAAGGGATCATCCACATGAAGTACCCGGTATGGCCCCGCTACGGCTCCTTCCTTCAGCCTGTGGCTGATAACCGCCACCTGACAGTAGCCACACTGGAGGAGAGACCCTTCGTCATCGTGGAGAACACGGACCCCAGCACCGGGGTCTGTGTGCGCAACACCGTGCCCTGCCGCAAACAGACCAACTCCTCCCAGAGGTGAGCAGCGAGGGTGGAGCTCGGCAATTTTTGGCCACTGCTCACCGGGCATGTGATGTCCAGGGAGCATCAGGGTGCTCAGAGCATCTTTGGTTGGTCCAACCCATTTTTCCCGGTGCAGTTCCAGTGGCAATGGCCTCGTGGATCCCTACACCAAGCTGTGCTGCAAGGGCTTCTGCATCGACATCCTGAAGAAGCTGGCCAAGGCAGTGAAGTTCTCCTACGACCTCTACCTAGTGACCAATGGCAAACACGGCAAGATTGTCCGTGGGGTCTGGAACGGCATGATTGGTGAGGTAGGGGTGGGCATGGCTCGGACCCCACCTTCAGCCCTCCCTGGGGAGCACTGCTCACTCGGGGCATGTCCTGACCTGGGGCTTTCCTGCCGGAGACGGGGTCAGGGTGTCTGCGGTGAGACTCTGCGCAGGGGACAGAGGAGGAGGAGAATGGGGAAGGAGTCAGCTGAACATTTACAACCCCAGAGCTGGTTGTGTTTGTGTCACTGGTCATTTAAGATAGTAATATTAAAAAAAAAAACAAAAAACAAAAAACTAAAGTTAAGGTTGGAAATGCCGGAGACGAGGAAATGCCTGGGGAAGGTGGTCTGGGTCCCTCTGCCTGTCCATCTGCCCATCCTGAGACCATCTGCCCCTTCCCCAGGTGTACTACAAGCGCGCGGACATGGCCATCGGCTCCCTCACCATCAACGAGGAGCGCTCCGAGATCGTGGACTTCTCCGTGCCCTTCGTGGAGACAGGCATCAGCGTCATGGTGGCCAGGAGCAACGGCACCGTCTCCCCCTCTGCCTTCCTGGGTGAGCCGTGTGTTCCACCGTCTGTCTGTCTGTCTGCGGATTCATCCCATGCTTCTGACAAATGCAAATTAGAAATATTGTCTGGTTTTAATAACTTTTAAGAAAAAAAGCCTAAGTCATAAGGGTAGGAGATTGTGCTGCTAGCTTTGGAGCTTCCTTCTCCCCTCGCCTGAATAATCCTTTTATTATGGAGACGGAGGCTGGGAGGTTTCCTCCTCTTCATTACTTGCGTGGAGGAGGGAGGACAGGGACATGGCGGGAGACAAGGTGGGGATTTGCCAGCTCTGAGCTCTGCTCTGGGGACCCCTTCTCTGCCATCGTCACCAGAGCCCATGGTTAAGCCGGGTGTGGAAACTGCCAGTGCTAAAAGTTTTATTTAATGAGTTTCTTAAAAAGCAAAGCTGCAGCCTAGGAAGGGGAGAAGACTTGCCAAGGACATCGTGAAATTCAGCCTGAGCCCTTAGGCAGGGCTCTCCACTCTCGGCAAGGGCACAGCGTCAGCGGCCCAGCTCTGCTGGAGCCGGGCTCCCATGCGGGGAGGGTGTGGGTGGGTGCGGATGCCAGGGATGCCGTGGGGTGTGGGACACTGCCAGNACAGTCGGAGCATCCTGCCCCTGTTCAGCAGGGCCAGGGGCCGCGGTCCCCGTGCCTTCCACACTAATGAGCCGCATCCCCATCAGGGGAGGCCTCTCCTCCCTGACAGCGAAGGACATACTGACAAATGGACCTCGTCGGCCGCCTGGTGAGGGCTCAGCTGCATCCCCACCGCTCCCGTGGACCCATCCCAGCTCATCCCGGGAAGGCAGGGGCTCGCCGCCCACCCCCAGCTCCCAGGGGGCTCTCCCAGGGGCTGAGCAGGGTCGGAAGGCTGGTTCTGTGCCCGATGCAGGCACTGTCCCATTGCCAGAGACATCACAGGGGACAACCTGTGATCCCATGGGAAACCCTCCTGCCGATGACCCTGGAGATGGGCAGCACCTCATTAGCATCTCCCCACTGATGAAAGCCTGATGTTGTTTAGGCAGGGAAGCATGGATGCATCCCCCCACCTCGCAGCATCCCCATTCCCTCCTGATTCCTGGTGGATCTGCTCAGACATGGTGCTGCCAGCCCCTGTCTTCTCTCCAAGGAGGGGCAATATTTAGGAGGATGAGACCCTTCCATTGGGGAGGGCTCCTGGGGGTCCCCAGGGGGCCGTGGGGCGTCCCAGGGGACTGACAGAGTCCCACTTGCCTTGCAGAGCCTTACAGCCCAGCTGTGTGGGTCATGATGTTCGTGATGTGTCTCACCGTGGTGGCCGTCACCGTCTTCGTGTTTGAGTATTTCAGCCCCGTTGGCTACAACCAGAACCTCACCAGCGGCAAGAGTGAGCTGGGGGAGGCGGGAGCAGGGCAGCAGGGGGACACATCCCTGGCCGGGTTGACAGCTGTCCCCTCTGTCCCCACAGGGCCGGGAGGTCCCTCCTTCACCATCGGCAAGTCAGTGTGGCTGCTGTGGGCTCTGGTCTTCAATAACTCGGTGCCCATTGAGAACCCCAAGGGCACCACCAGCAAGATCATGGTGCTCATCTGGGCCTTCTTCGCTGTCATCTTCCTCGCCAGCTACACTGCCAACCTGGCCGCCTTCATGATCCAGGAGCAGTACATTGACACCGTGTCGGGCCTGAGCGACAGGAAGGTGGGGCTGATGATTGGGCTTGGATCCCTAAAAAGTAGTAATGTTTTCTGGGTGGGGAGAACTTGAGGGGGGGCTTCATGTCACTGCCGGCTGCCTAGGCATGGGTGGGTGGGTGGATGGAGGGCTGGCTGTGGGGAGGGGGGACATGCTGGGCACATGGCAGAGGACATGGCAGGGACATGGACACCATGTGATGTCACTCCCTGGGGCTCCCCATTGCAGTTTCAGAAGCCACAGGAGCAGTACCCCCCCTTCCGCTTTGGCACCGTCCCCAATGGCAGCACCGAGAGGAACATCCGCAGCAACTACCCTGACATGCACACCCACATGGTGAAGTACAACCAGCGCTCTGTGGAGGATGCCCTCACCAGCCTCAAAATGGGGTATGGCTCCCCCAAATGGGGTATGGCTCCCAGAGCTGGGATACAGCTCCTCCAAATGGGATACAGGACCCTGAAATGAACTATGGCTCCCTGGGATGGGGTACAGTGCCTCCCAGATGGGGTAGAATTTCCTCAGCTGGGGTACAGCCCCCCCACAAGTGAAATATGGGCTCCCCAGGCTGGGTACAGCTCTCCCAGATGGGAGGCCTCTCCCTGCATGAGGTATGCCCCCCCCCAAACAGGGTACAACCCCCTGCAGATGGTGTACAGCTTCATACAGCTCCCCCCAAAAGGGATGCCACCCACCCCCAGATGGGGTATGGCTCCCCCAAATGGGATACAGCCCCCCCAGGTTGGATACTTCTCCTCCAAGTGGGGTTATAGCTCTCCAAGATGGGGCAGAGACCCCCAAAGAGGACACAACCCCCTCCAGATGGGCTACAGCTATCCAAAAGGGGTAGAGCTTCCCCAAACCAGGTAAAGCCCCCCAAAAAAGGGCTGCCAGCCCCCTCCCTTACCCTCCCTTCTGTTGGTGGGGCAGGAAGCTGGATGCCTTCATCTATGATGCGGCAGTGCTCAACTACATGGCGGGCAAGGACGAGGGCTGTAAGCTGGTGACCATCGGCAGTGGGAAGGTGTTCGCCACCACAGGCTATGGCATTGCCCTGCAGAAGGACTCGCGCTGGAAGCGGGCCATCGACCTGGCCCTGCTCCAGTTCCTGGGAGACGGTGGGTGCCCGGCTGGGACAGAGTTAAATTTTCTTTCTAGTGGCTGGTATAGTGTTATGTCTTGGAGTCATTATGAGAAGAATGTTGATAACACTGATGTTTTCAGTTGTTGCTAAGCTTCTTGTTAGCCCTGTCCCCATCCTCCCTCCACCCCTGCCCTGCAAATTAACCCACGGCTTTGGTTCCCAGACCCTGTGCAGCCTGCACAGCTACTTGCAGGATGCCACCGAGGGGCTTCTCCACCAGTTCCTTTCAGGGGACATTAAATCCAGCAGCATCTGTCCAGCTGGGTGCTGGTGGGGTCATTCCCTCTGGGGTCCCTCCTCTTCCTGCAGGCTGTAAAATGCTGGAGATGGCCATGCACAAAATCTGAGGGTCAGGAGGAGAAGCCTAGGAAGAGGACAGTGAGCATGGCTGGCTGGCACATGGGTAGGGGACAGAGACAGGAGAGGGCTCTGGAAAAGGACAAGTGACTGGTGGAATGCTCAGGCCAAGGGCAGCAGCAAGGACTAGGTGATAACAGCTCCAGGGGCTTGGGGGTGGCTTTCTCCTCCTCCAGCCACGGTGGGGTGGGGACCAGCAGGGGCTGTGCTTGGGGAGATGATGCCATGGTGGGGGCATTTTCACCCCCCTCCACCACTGTGTGTGTCTGGCCACAGGTGAGACCCAGAAGCTGGAGACGGTTTGGCTGTCAGGGATCTGCCAGAATGAGAAGAACGAGGTGATGAGCAGCAAGCTGGACATCGACAACATGGCCGGGGTTTTCTACATGCTGCTGGTGGCCATGGGGCTGAGCCTGCTGGTCTTTGCCTGGGAGCACCTCGTCTACTGGAAGCTGCGTCACTCCGTCCCCAAGTCCCACAAGCTTGACTTCCTCCTGGCCATCAGCAGGGTGAGCGATGCTGCCAGGGGCTCTCAAGGGGCCCAAATGTCCTCCCGCAGCGTCACAGGGGTGAGAAAGGCTTGGTGAGCATCGTCCCTTTGACCCACATGGGAGGGACTGGAGATGTTCGTGCTGATGTGAGCTCTTGGCTGGGGAGAAAAGCCAGGTTTTGGGGAAAGGGCTCAGCCCTGTGAATGACCCCACGTCCGTATTAACATCCCTGGGGAAAGGGGTGACAGAGGATGGTGTCACCCACCCTGGCAGTGCTGGGGAAGCTGGGGAGGGGACATCGGTGCCATCGAGACATCTCAGCCTCAGCAGCATCCTCTGGGCTCAGCAGGATGGGTTCATGGGTGCAGGACCCCACTGACCCTGCTGATGGTGGCCCTCCTGCCCCCTTCTCTCCACAGGGCATCTACAGCTGCTTCAGTGGGGTGCAGACCCTGGCGAGCCCCGGGCGGGCGCCCACACCCGACGTCACCGCCAGCTCAGCCCAGGCCAATGTACTGAAGATGCTGCAGGCGGCCAAGGAGATGGTGTCGACGGCCAGCGTGGGTGGCTCGCTGGAGCAGGCCACCCGCACCATTGAGGACTGGAGCAGCCGCAGCGATCGCCTCCAGACCAACTTCTCCCTGAGGACACCCCAGCTCGTGGTGCAGAACAGCACCGGTGCCCACCGGGCCCCCTCCTCCGGCCCGGCCCCCGCCGGGAGACTGGGGAGAACCTACACTCCCAGGGGTGCTCCCCTGGGGCTGCCGCTGCCTCAGGCCATCCCCATGGACTCCCGTCTGCCTGGGAAGGAGAAGTGGAGAGGGGCCAATGAGCACGTCCCCCACCTCCTCCACCCCCTGAAGTTTCGGGGTGGTTGTGCAGGGGATGAAGCCCTCCCGGGTTTCCCCCACCTCCTGGTGAAGACCTCCCCGGGGGAGGATTTTGGGGAGCAGGTGCTGGTGGGGAACCACATTGGGGCTCCCCTCCCGCCCCCCACGTCCCCCAGGGACCTCCCGCTGCCGGACATCTACAGGGAGCACAAGCGGCCGGCAGGCAGGGGGGACCGGCTGCAAACCCCTCCCCTGCTCCAGGTGGAGGGGGGACATGGGGGCTCGGGGACCCTGCCTCGGCTGCTCTCAGCAGCGGAGAAGAGGCAGGAGGTGGTCAGCCCCTTCCTGCCTCTATCCTGCCCTCGCGGAGCCTTCCCAAAAGCCACCAGGACTTGCAGAGCCAGGGGTGAGCCGGCCCGGCCAGAGGTTGCGGTGATGGAGCGGGAAAAGCTGAGCTGGCGGGTGAGCTCGGCCAGGGCGCCTGGGGAGCGGGGCGAGAAGCGACGNCGGGAGGCTTGCCGGCAAAACCCCCGCGCCACTGCCACCGTGCCAGCCTGCACGCCGTACGCCTGCATGAACTCCTATGCCAACCTGCCCCTCTACATGGGGCACCTCTCGCAGGGGTCCCTGCCGCCCCGTGAGCACCCTGGGGTGCTGGCGGGCTGCAGCCGGGGGGCCGGGTGCTGGGACGGTGGCTGCAGAGACTGCGGGAGGCGCGGGGAGCCCTCCTTGCTACAGGCAGTGGGGACGGAGAGGAGGGACCCACTGGTGGCCCGTGGGGTGACGAGTCCTTGCACCGGTGGGTCCTGGCGGCGGGTCTCCAGCCTGGAGTCGGAGGTGTGATGGGGGGGCCGGGGGGTGTCCGCACCCCTCTGCCTGTCCTTTGCCCAGGTGTCCCTGTGGGCCAACCAGCAGCTCCCGGCCGGGCTCCAGCCTCCTGAGGTCCTGCACCGCCGGCAGTGGGATGCTCCAAGCGGCTCGGCGGGTCCCCTGCACTTTGGGGCATCAGAGGAGCGTGGTGGGGGCTGGTGTGCCCTGGCTCGGGCTCTCCCCGCAGGCAGGGCTGGCATCGGGGATGCCGAACTCATTGCTACCGTGTTGCCATCACGTCTTGGTTTCATTCAAGGGACTCAAAATGCCACGTCCAGGTCATTAAAGAGAGATTTTCAACTGGCTGGGGACCCTCCTTCCATCCTCCGGCGACGAGCCCGGGACTGCCTTTGGCTTTACCCCGTCACGGGGATGCTCGCGGTCCTGTGCACCCCCTCCCTGCTCACATCCCTTTACTGCTGAGCCCCGGCACAGGCGCGTCCCACCAGTGGCAGCCATGCAAAGGAAAATGGCAATTCATTAAACTGCACTGAGGGTTCATTACTCAGGAGCCATCAGCCTGTGCCGAGGCTGGAGCTGAGCACTAAAGCTGGAGTTACTGCACCCTGCTTGGGTTTTGGGGTGCTGGGCACAGATGGCTGGGAGCTCAGATCACCGAGGGATGCTCCCCTGGCTGCAAACCAGCAGCCTGGCAGGGAGCTGCAGCACGGCACGGCAGCCCCAGGAAGGTATGCCGCAGGGAATGAGAAAGGGAAAAAATTCCTCCCACCTTCCCAGGGCTGATGGAGCCATAAATCAGGCACGATAGATGAGCCGGGTTTAATTCTTCTCTTGATGTACATGTCTAACACAGCCCTTTCCCTGCCGGGCTGGCGGGGGCGCGGGCAGGGGCGGCCGTGAGTTACAGGCAGCACTGGGCTGGGGAGAGGGGTTTTGGGAAGCAGGAGCTGAGGCTGCAGGGGCCCGGGGCAGCAGCCAGGGCTTTGCCGGGTGGTACCAGCCCCATCCCAGGGCAGAGCTGGGGCTAGGCAAGGCTGCCCATGGCAAGCTGGCAGGCCATCCCAGGGAGACGCCAACCCTCAGCCCCTCTTCCCAGCTGGTTCAGCATCACCTGCCTGGATGAATGTCCCCCCAGGAAGCTGCTCTAAAGCTCCGTTATGGTTTTTTGCTATTCAAAAGCAGCTGTTGGGGTTGCTGGCAGCCACCGAGCAGCCGGGGCCAGTAACAGCGAGGGGACGATGGCAGTGGCTGCCCTGGGACACCCAGCCCTGCCCTGGGGATGGCTGCAAAGCCCTGGGGAGTTCAGGAAGGGCCTGGCCACGTAAAGCATTCGCAATGTCTGTCTGTCCATCCATCTGTCACTCCATCCACACATCTGCCTGGGGTTAAATCCAGCCAGTGCCCCCCCCCCCATCCCCCAGCCTGGCTGCAATCACAGGCTGGTGCCAGTGCTTTAATTCCCTTTACTTATTTATCATCGCAATTGTCTGTTAATTGCTTTGGCAGCCCCTCCAAAGCCTTGTGGCGAGAGAAGGAGGTGCTGGTATATAAATACAGGCCATAAATAAATAAAACCGGTTGAAGGCAAGGGGATCCTCCCCAGCTGGGTGCCCCAGACATCCCTGAGGGTGACAGGCTGGTCCCCAAGAGGCTCCAATGTGGCCTGAGGAGCTTTCCCCCAAATTGTGGCTTTCTGGCCTGAGGAAGCCAGCACACACAGCTGCACCTGCAGGGTCAGGGCCAAGCCTGAGCCAGGGTTGGGGCTGTGAGAACAAAAAGGAGCAGAAAAGGGAAAAAAAAAAAATATCAAAAAACCCCAGCCCACATTTTAAATAAATTAGTGATGTCCCTGGTGACTCAGCAGAGGCCAGATGGATTTGCTTCATGTTTTATTGAAGGACATTGCTGCAGGAGGCTGAGGACAGTGAGGGACAGGGGGATGGGGGTGCTGTGGGTCCTCCCGGGGGGGGTGGCCCCAGGGATGTGTGTCAGCACCCTAATGTAAGACCAGAGCCATCCTGGGTGTCCCCTGCCACCATGGTGCCATTTGCATAATCATCTTTACATGCTAATTGGGATGGAAGAGCACCAGGTTTCTCCCATTCCCAGTGCCGAGTGCTAGTGGGAGAGGAGCAGAATGGGGCACAGGGGAACAAGCAGCCCAGAGCAGGTGGGAGCTGTGTGACCCTCGTCATGTCTGCCCACCCCCACCCCCAGACCAAGGAAGGGCTGAGCTGCTCCTGCAGCATCCCCTCACCCCAGGGTGCACCAGGGACAAATCTGCAGGGAAACAGTAGCCTGGAAGCACCCTCTGACTGGACTTTCCAAAGCAGGGGTTGCGTAGTTTAGTGCTTAACAGCCACTGAGGGATATTATTTCTTTTTGGTGAAACTGTCTAATCAATCACTTTTTAATTCAGCCGCCTCTGGCACCCATGCCGCCCTGGGACACTGTGGGCTGCCATTTATGTGCAAAGAGAAATATGGCCAGCTCACTGCTGGCC
>VYZV01012850.1:206953-253936 GCA_013401275.1 Pandion haliaetus | reverse complement strand
AACCTCTGCCAGCTCTGGCATTGCCATGGCATGCATCTATTATTTTCACTGCCCCCATTGCTTGGCATTGTGAGACCCGTCCTGCTGAGGAAAGGGGGAACAGGGCAGGCCAGCACGGGTCAGCCACAGGGGAGAGATTTCCAACGGCAAGGACAGATCAGTGCTGCTTATGGGGAGACGGTGGCTCCGGTGAAGGTAAGGGCAGCTGGTTAAACCACGAATGGTACAGCCAGAAACGATACAGGGCCAGGAAAGTGTTGGTGCCAGTACAGGGAAGGCAGGGTGTTGCCATGCCTATGCCCAGGGGAGCAGCACGCACAGCCACCTCCCGGTTCCTGCCTCCTGCCAGGGCAAAGCCGCGGCACAAAAACTCCCCTGGGGTCCCATCCACCCCCCTTGCACCAGTCAGGGCACAAACCCTCCGAGCCGTGCTCTGCATGGCCGTGCATCACCTCCCCCGGGGCCGGGGGGAGCCCTGGGGGCTGCAGCACCTTGGGGGGGGTGCTGGCTGGGTGCCAGCTGCAGAGCCAGCAGAAGCGGCCCTTCAGCCCAGCATGAAGCTGCCCAGGCATCGCCATGGGCTGCCGGCAGCCCCCAAGGCCAAGCTCCTGCAGCCAGATGCCCTTCCCCAAGCTGCCGACAGCTCCTGGGGTCAGGGCCCGGCTACCCAAACCCATGTGGGAAAAAGGCCAGTGAGCATCTTCCCACAAACCTTTGAACAGCTAACCGCCCCCCGGCCCCAAGTGACACGCTGCTCCTTGGCAATGTTCAAGCCTCATCTAAACTTTCAGGCTCGAGGTTTATGTTTTTCCTTCCCTGGCCGTCACTCTTCAAAGTGCTGCAAAAGACCGAATCCATCCTCAATGCCAGTTTGATCTCAGATTTATAGCCCAAGCACCGAAATCCTCCGCTGCTTGTGAGGTCCTTCGAGAGAATCACAGCAGAAAGTGTTTATTTCCATCATAAAGATCTGTTTTAATATTTTAACATAAATCAAGCTGCGCTTTATGGTGATAATAAATTTGTTGGCAGAAACTGCCTTTGCAGCCTGAGGCGGTGGAGCAATTCAATTTGTTTGGTTTTAAGTGTAAGGAGCCATAATTGAGAAAGGGAAAGTACAGATGTTTTAATTGAGTTTGGGTGGTAGCTGCAGAGTTGCAGGAGGCTAATAGAGAAGAAAAGGTGAGGGTCTCCATTAGCCTCTCCGCTTGCCATTTCTCCTTGGCCTGCAGCCCCATCAGTCATGGCCATCCCCTCCAGGCATAGCTGCTCAGAGCACACACGAGAGGAGGAAGGGAGTGGAAAAAGAAGCCAGACTAAAACAGATGTATAATGTGCATTTTATTGGTTTTAATCCCATTTTTTTGAAAACTAATTACAGTCAGGACAAGCATCGCGTGAGAATCTGTAATAGTGAATCATTAGTGTTGATAACGACCAAATAAAAAGGGACTCATTCATGATGGGCAAGAGGAGGGAGGTCCTGCCCTGCACCGAGCCCAGTTCACCCAGGGTCTCCCCCCAGCCAGCGCTGGCTCTGCTGAGCCCTCCCCTTCCTGCTTTATCTAGTAATTTTTAAGGCATTGCTGTCACGTTTTATATGAAAAATGGTCTCTCTGCCGTAGAGCTTCTTTCCGTTAATCACCCCAATTCCTCAGATAGATTTGTTTTGCTGCTGTGCAAGGACAGTGGGTGTCTGGGAATTCGTGGTTATTTATTTAAGAAATCTCTCGTGCTCCTTGGGGACCAGAGTCCTTCTCGGTAAGGTACCACAGCAAACGCTGGGGCCAGGATGGGAGCCCTCACCGCACCACTGCATCCAAAACCTGGATGCAAGCAGCTCTTAGGGCTAAGGCCCCTTAGAAGCCACTGCCACGCACCATGCCGAGGAGGAGAGGTGGTCACCCAGGCCAGGGAAGAGAAGGCACATCTTTAACTGTAAGAGATGGCAGGAGAGGGTACGCCAGGCTGGGCTCCCAGCAAGGCAGCTGGGAGGCTACCCTGTATGAAACAGGGGCAGGAAGGGAGGGAGACCAAGGGCAGCCCTGAGAGGGGAACAGACGATGAGAAGAGATGAAATAACAGAACAGCCCCGTTCTCTGGCTGGCAATGAAATACGAAGGCAAGAGATTGAAAAGGGCACTTGAAGGGATGGAGGCTGAGCCAAGTGCCTTGCAAAGCATGGACAGCCTAGGGCAGCCAGTGCAGTCAAAAGGCCTCAGCCCCCTCCATAAACCCACACCTGTGCACTTGTGCAGAAGAACAGCCCCTGCAGCCTCTCCAGCTTTCCAAAGGCTCATTTCATCAGTATTAAATTCCTCCCTCCTGCTCTGCCCAGCTCCCAGCTGCCTCGCAGGTGGCTCCCAGCTCAGCTGCCCCATGAATTTGCCCTCCAACATTCCTCTTCCTAAATGAGACACCAGCACCAGCTACCTGTAAAATAACTTGTTAATTTGGCACCGAAGATGCCACATCGGCTTCCCCGGAGCACTTGGGGATGTTTAAACTCACTAGCAAGGGCTGCCAATGCCTGTTGAGGATCAAGCTGGAGAGGAGGCAAACAGTCCCCCTGGATCCTAAGCAGCTCGGCAAACACACAGGAGCAGTGCTCAGGCTCGACAGGCTCAGGTTTTTGCTTTAAAAGCCATGAAGTGTTTTTGTACAGCTCCAGGTACTTGCATATTCCCCCAGGAGGAGCACTTCAGGTCATATGGAAACCAGAAAGTCCTACTTGAAAACAGAGCTTGATTAAAAAGAGCTGCAGTTCAAAGCTTGCTTTAGTGAGCGGTGATGCTTAATACTGCAGCAAGTGCAGAGGGCAAGAAGATCTAATGTAAGTGTCATGCACCTGGCTTTGAACCTGCTTTAATAGGATTTTTTTAAAATATTTCAGGTGAAAACTGTTAAAAGTTCTTCCTTTGATTAGGAAAACCCGTATGATCTTTACCCAAGGGTCTCAGAGCACAGGACCCAGTGCTGTTTGTCACCATGTGGTAGTACAGTAACCACCAGTAGCCTCAAAAGCAGAGACTCACCTAGAGCACTGGCTGCCTAAGGTAACAGGCAGCCCAATTCTCAGGTAAGCTGAGCAGCACCAGCCCAAAGCCCACCTTAACCCTGTGCAGAAAGAAGAGAGGGGGGGATTCAAGCCCAGTTCCAGCAGGGTTTCAGTTTTTGCTCCCCCAGAGCACTTGGGAGCTCTGCTCCTGCAGTCAGGCAGGGCTGGGCCAGGGCACTGCTGCTTCCTCCTGGCACAAGCCCATTCCCTTGAGTTAACACCCACCTTGTTTCAAGGCTAATTACCCAGCACAGGAGGCTGGAAACGCATCAGTGTGCAGAGCCAGAGCTCTTACAGGCCTCACACGTGTCAGGACTGGGTAATTAGCACCTCCCCAGCCAACACAAATCCTGACCACTGGAGTCAGGGTCTGGCTGGTTGTACCAGCCCTGTGCAAAGGTGAGAAAGGGAGAAGGGCTCTGCCAGCTGAAGCCACTGAGCTGCATGCAGGAGCCAAGGGAAGCAAGGCTGCAGTTTCCTTTCCAGGGGTGAAGAGCTGTATCCCTGCATGCGTAGGGGCATTGCTCTGGCTGGCTGGGGCTGCCACAGCACAGGAGAACAGGATGAGAAGTGTGAATGTAAACTCCTGGGCTGGAGAATTCCATCTCTAAGCAAAAGATCTCATATCCCAGGCAATCCGTGGTGCACAAACAGGTTAATGCCTCTAGAAAAAGAAAATGTAACAGAGCACAAAATTATTTTCTTCTGAATTAGGTCTATACCCACCCTAATTTCTTCCCTCAACTGGTACGGGAGGTTGATTTGAAGGGTCTCAGCAGAAAGAAGAGACTCAGTTCTCCCAAACTGCTGCCAGATTCTGCATAGCATGTCCCTGCCTTTGGGAGAAGGGACATTCAGCCAATTAGTGTAGGGAGCAGCCAAGGCTGTCTGCTCTCCTGTGTGCTGAGACCTGCAGCACACAAAGAGCCACTGCGGGGACAGAGAAAGTGATGCTCCAACAGAGCTCAAGGCAGAAATGGCTGGACACTGGTTAATCGTGCAGGCTGCCAAGGGCTCAGCCCCATGGCTTTGTATAGCAGGTCTGAGAACCAGATTGTAACAAGGCTGAGTCCACTCCATCCATACCCAAAATGGAGTGAAGAAAGTCTGTGTCCAGGTCTAACCTGTGCCACCAAGCCGATGGCCTGGAAGCTTCCCTTCATGCTGCTCCTCCCCTACTCCACAGTCCCAGAGAGGTTGCTGAAATGCTGAAGTCTCTGGAGCCCAGGAGGGAGTGTGCTGCTACCCCCACATCAGAGTTTTGACTCGCTCAGGACAATGTTTGCAGTCACAAACACAAAGCAAGAAAAGCCCCATATGAGCACAAACACAATCCAGAAGGTGTGCCGGAAAGGGGAGAGGTGCTTGTTAACCGTCCCACTGCCGAAGACCAGCTGAGTGTCCTTCCGACTGCAGTACACGAGGAAAGCCGGAATGAGATACTGTATCCCGTTCCCAGCATAGGCTCCCGTGATCCCCACCAAGGACTCCAGATCGTGGGTGCAGAAAGCCACCAGCACTGGGGGAATCAGCGTGATGGCAGGAAAGACAATCCTATCCACCACCCACGGGTAGGTCCCTCCTTCTCTGTGGAAAAGGGTCTTCCAGTTGTTGCGCAGGGTCACTGCGATGATGGGGAAGTTGGTGCTGATGGTGAAGACGGGGAAGAGGCCCAGGAAGTAGCGAATGAAGGCAATGTTGATGATCTCACAGTTGGTGAAGTTGAGCGTGTACATGTCCATGAGGGTGTCATTGCGGAAGCAGTAAATGGCAGTGAAGGACAGGAGGCTGTAGAAAGCCAGGATCAGGATGTAATCAAGCAGCACAAGCTTGTTGACATGCTTCTTCTTGGAGATGGGTGTGATGAGGGATGGCAAGGAGTGCTGGCACATGAAGGAGTAGACGCACACCCCAAAGAGATTGCGGACGCCCGATAGCTGGGCTATGGACGGGTGACCTTCAGCTTGGCCTCTGCTGATGCGGATGAGGGCCAGAATAATCATGAGGATGAAAGCTGGAGAGAGAGAAGGTTTCAGGTCAAGCCCAGGTCTGCACTCCCCACGACCCTCTTCCCATCGGCACTGGCAGTCTTGGCATCAGCTCTCTCTCCTGTTCCACAAGAGCATCTCCTTATCTCTGGAGAAGGTGGTACATCAAAGGCAAGGTGCACAGGAATTAATCATGACTTGCTTTCAGTGCTAGTGAGCAGATAAGGGAATGGGCTCAGGACTGCCTTTGGCAGGCATCTCCCTCCAGTCTCCTTCACACAGGGACTCACCCTCCCACCCCCAACAGCAAATGGTTGCTCTGGGCCCTTCAGAAGCATAATGCTAACACAGCTGGCTGAGCCCATCACCCTCAAGGGTCTCAGTCCATGGACGCTTCTGCCATGCACCTTGGCTAAATATCACCATTTAAAAATGGCTTAGAGATGTTTGAGCTTAGACCTCTAAAGGAAGAAAAGATTAAACATGGCTGCAGCCAACCCAGGTAATATTCCTATACATGTGCAACTGGACTAATATTTCCAAGACCTCACCTATGTACACAGGCAGATGCACAGAAGCAGCAGCTACTACCAAGCTTTCCTGTCCCTTTGATCTGTCAAGCATGATAGAGCAAGAACTAGCCAGCCATTTCCTGGGCAGGAGGAACAGGCTGTCTGTAGTTAATCCCAGGGTGGAGAAGCCAGTCTGAAAGGGACTAAAGCAGCACTGAAAGACTGCTATTAAAATTCATCACTTCTAGGCACAAAGTCTGCATGTCTACCCTTCACTTATGTCAGGGAAAAGCCTAAAAACATTTTACAAAGCTTATCACAAAATGCAACGTGCTATGGACAAAAATGAATTGAGGAGATTGGGCTAATGCCCTTATTTACTCTGCTGGTGGAAATTTGAGCCAGAAGCAGTTACTGCTAGACTGTTATTCCTAGCATGGCACATAAAACCAGCAGAAAACTAATTCTGGTGTCACAGAAATCACATCAACCTGGGAAAGATGATCATCAGCTGCTGGAGTTAACAAGGAACAGGGGAAAAAAACCCTGCCTGGCAGGACAGCAAGCAGCAAGATTTACAGTCTGGTGCTGGCAATGGATGGGCCACTGTGGCTTGCACAGAGCTGTCTCCTGCACTGGTTTGAGGCATCAGAGCAGAGCTGTGAATTATCAGGCAATGAAAAAAGTAACAAAATGCTGAGACTACTATTACGGACAACTTTGAATGTCATAAATATAAATACAGAGGAATTAAACAGAGCAGCAGACAGTCCTGCGGCCAAGCCCATAGGAGGCTGGCCACTGGCGCCGTGAGCGCGGCAGGCTCACAGTGGGGCGACAAGGACACTGCCTTGCTCTGTGCCCAGTACTGCTCCGCCTGACACAGGCAGCTGGAGATGGGAAACCCTGCCAGGGACAAGACTAGGAAAGATAGTTACAGACCAGTTAGTGAATGCCGTCTCGTCTGTCCCCAGCAAGACCAGATTAACCTTAACTGAACATTGCTTCCCGTGCACCCCCAGCACTCTCCAAAACCCAGTTTCTCCTCTCACAGCAATCCTCCTTTTTTTCCCTGCAGCAAACACCAGCTTTGTGCTGAGCCCTTACCAAGCCACACACCACATTTCACCTCATGCTGCCTCAGGAAACCTCTCGCTTCCAACTGTTTCCCAGTGACAGGGCAAGTCTTAACAGCTCTCCACAAACACTGGACTGATGACAGCAGATCCATTCCTTCGTGACACCACGAGGGCCAGGCCACTTTGGGAGAGCTGGGCTCTATTTACTTCCCCAAGAGCAGTCACAGAGGGCTGCAGAAAGCAACAGCTCATTGCTCTGGGGGTGTGCAGTTCCCCTCACCTTCACTCAAGCCAGCAAGTGAGGCGCACTGTGAACACAAGTGCAGTTGTTGTGCCTCCTGCATTGCTCCCCAGAGAGGAGACACTTGCCAGCCCTACCTGCTACAGCAAGATAGCCAGAAAGAGCTGTGTTCCAGGTGATGTGTCATTGGCTGCACTCCCCAGGGCTGCACAGGCTACAAGGAAGAGGAGAAGGTGCCCTGAGCAATAAGACAAACCAGGTTAGGCAGCTCTGAAGTATGCTGAGACTGTTCCTTTCCTTCTCACTCGGGAGAGGTGGTCAGCCTCAGCAGCCCAATCCTGAGCTGGTCCTGTATCTGGCCTAGATGTAACTGCAGAAGTCTCACACCGCTTCTCTGGCACACTAGACAGTAAATCTCCACCTCCTCTGCTCAGTAGAGTGAAAAGTGATCTATTTCCACCCCTAAACTCACTCTCACCATTGGCTCAAAGCCCCGCTTTCCACACCAGTGCTAACAGGACCAGTTCAGGGGAACTTCCAGGCTGGCACTCTATCCTCAGAGCATCTCTTCAGTTAAGAGACCCACAGGCTCGCCTCTGCCCCGACATGTGCTTTCTGGCAGGGAGCACTGGAGGAACAGAATTCCTGTGGATTCCCTACATGATGGATAGAAGTCTTTGGCTGAAGCAGCTAGAATTCACAACCCTTCTTTTTCCTTAAATACTTCTTTCAGAAATTAAACGTATTAAAGTTACAAGGAGTGATGAGCTAATACTAAGATCTAAACTAGCACTATTTCTAACAAGGCAAGCTGTGCTCGCCCTGCCCTAGCACTAGTGCTCTGCAGATGCGTCATCCTTGAGAGAGGTGGTGCTGGGTAAACTGGAAACCTCCCCTGCACGATTCCAGCCCCAGAGAAGACAGCAGCAGCCCTGCCCCAATGGTTGTGTTTTCTCTCACGCCCCGCAGCAGAAGAGTCTCTCACTCCTGGAACCAGAGAGCTAAAACATTTGCAAGCCAGATTTATCTCTCTGTCCCTAGGAGGAGGCAAGCCCAAAAATGAAACTCTGAAACCTAGTTATGCTGGATGATAAATCAAGATGAAAAGAAGATGACAGACCCTAAGCGACAGGCAGCTTTGAGCAGACAAGAGGCAGCACAGGATCCTCAGGCACACACAAAGCTCCTGCTCACATCCTCCTCTACCTGGGACAGCAGGCTGAAGAGTCATACTACACAATTTCAAGTCACCTGCAGTCACCACATCAACTGTCCAACAGCATTCCTTCACCACAACGATCCTGGTGAAATCAGACATGGGTCCATAAAAAAAGCCTCAATCTGTTCCTCTACACACAGGACAGAGGATATAAGCAACACGCTCCAGGGATGAAACACCTTCATATACCATGACCAACAGCACCCTGAGCCACAAAGTGAGGTGGACAGCGATACTACCATGTACTGTTAGTAGGTTACATGAAAACTTTGTTTTAAACCTTGTATAAAACAAGTGCTTAAAAAGCAATTGAGGGCTTTGCTTGGCCCGATTTTCCAACAGTGTCAGACCTACTCCAAACCCACACACTACAGATAGGCCTGGCAGTCAACAAGGCACAGAGAACATTTTTTATCTCATCTTCTCTCCTCTAGATGTTTGAGCATCATTTTTACTGAAGGATGAATATCGTCACAACTGTCCAACTGCTTCCCCTACAGACCCTTCCTCTCACTCTTTGAGGAGCAAAAACTGGCTCTTCTGAGACGAAGCAGACCTTACAGACAGCTACTGCTGCCTGTCCTGCTCGACTCAGGTGTTGATTCAGAGATAGGGCAGCTCTGCTATGGTTCTTGCAGGTGGAAGAAGAATGAATGTGGATGAGCACACATCCAAATAAGAGCACTTTGGGAAATATGGGAGTCTGGGGATATTAAAAGAAATACATTTTTGTGAACTTTGACAGAAGCATAACAGAGCTGCAAAGAAGCAGTGGAGATAATTTAGCCAATCTAAGTTTAAGGATTGTTTTGCAGAGTCAGAGCAAACACCTTTGTAAATGAAAAATGCTGTTTTGTACATGAGCTTCATCTCTCTGCAGAAAGGCTATTGCAGAAAAAAAGAAGTACAAGGCTAAACCATGGCGGTTTTTTCCCTCATCGTGGTAGGTTCCTGCGAAAAGAACTGATGCTCAGAATGAGCTTCTGGCTTAACCCTCCCTTGCATCTCTGGCAAGACACTAAGCTTTTGAGATGCTTCACCTGATGCCCCACTTCTGTCTCTCTATTGGCACGTGGAAAATAACAGAGAAGATCCTGAACTGAGCCACGCTGGGAAACAGGAAGGAGAAAGATGCTCTGTCATACAATTCAGAAAAAGGTGGCTTGGCAAGGGGAAACCAAGCTCAGAAGTGAGGTTCTGCAGAACCGTGGCATTGGATAACCTCTCTGTGATTGCAGGAAGGAGGGCTAAAGACAGATGTTGCCTCCCAGGTTCAACAGTGAAATTCAACCTTCAAAGCATTGGTCCCAGTTAAAACAAGGATGGGTTTAGTGGCTCTAGAAGGCATGGGGGCAGACAGCCACAAACTAGGGATGAGTAAAAGACTAACTGGGGAAAAAATAAAACAAAACAAAGTTAAACATGACAACCACCTGTATTTTAAAGGTCAGAAAGGTAAAGGCAGAAGAAGAAAGAGCTTGCACAACCATTCACCACAGCTTGAGTTACATCTTCACCAACTCCGTCCCTACTCTCATTCCTCCTTCCACAAGGAAAGCCTGGCGAGAACATCACTGTACCTGCCTGCCATCCCTTCCAGGGATCCCGAGAGGCAGCAGCGTGCAGCCACACCACCCCGCTATCAGTGGAGCAACCCACGCCTGACTGCTCCCCTACCCCCACCCACAGCCATTTGTTTAAGCAGGCGCTGTGTTGCGCTGCTGACACATTTGCGGCAGGGCCATCCGTCACTGCCGGCTGACGGTGTGACAGAGCTTTCTTGTCGAAGCAGAGAATCAATATGCCAGGAAATAATGATAATGAATCACCCTTTCACAACGCATGCCACTTGCTTCCCTTTTCATACATTAGGTGGCATGATGGATTCCAAGAGGAGGATGTTTTCATGAGTTTCCTGAGCCCATTCTCTTTGGAAGGAGGAAGATGTCTCCCCACCTTGACCTTGATCCTGATCCTCCATCAAGCCAAAACATGGCAGACCACTGTTAAACAGAGGAACAGATCTCGTTTAGTTTAACATTAAGCAGCTCTTTCAAGAGAGAGGGCATAAAAGCAAGAGCATCTGCTCTGTACCTACTAAACAGCACAGCATCATGTCAAGACAGTCTTACCTTCTGCATCTCTACCCAACATTTGTGTTGTCTACTTCACTACTGATGTCCTTCCAGGATGCTGGTGCCCCCCGCCTTAGAGCCAGCTGCCTTCCATCAGTGCTTTGGGCAAGTTTAAGAGCCTACTGCAACTGTGGAACTGCCAAGCATTATGGATGCTGTGGCATTTGAAGTATTAAAGCACAGCTAGGGTTCACCATGCTAGCAGAACAAAGTGTCTGAAATTAAGACATTGATTCTTAAATTTAAAACTCATTTACCCAGTTTCTTCTGCAGAAGCTATATCCTGTCACTTGTTCATGACCTCCAGCTCTCTGTAAATTCCAGAGCAGCAACTGTTAAATTGCTCCAACCTTCAGAGGAGGTTTCTCTATAAAATGACAGTAAAGAGGTAACATGAAAACCAGGTTTGCTCCATCAGATGTGGGAGCTGGAGTAGTTCAGGATCAGATTTGGCAATGACAGAGCCCAAAACAGTGTCTCTAGGAAGATGAAGTATTTATGAGTGTAGAGACTGTGGGGAAGCAAGATGGATATGTTCACAGAAGACAGCAATTCTCTGGAGAGAGATGTCAGAAGGAGAAGGGAAATTACTTCCCAGAAGAAAGGTATGAGCAAAAGTCGTGGGACATCAGTGTGGCTCCTTCCTCTAATGGAGAGCAGGGACTTGCAGGGGCAGTGTTAGCCTCCCTGCCCCAAAGCCTAAGGCAGGGTCTACATGGCAGGGGACTGTTGCTGATACAGCAGGGCAAGCACAGCCACATGTTGGGCATGTTAAGATCACAGAATTGTGATGCAGCTTACCAGGAAGGCAAGAAAAAGCCTCTCAGGCACCTCCACTCCCCCTGCCATCTCATCCACTCTGCCAGGTTTGGCTAGCTCCTGCTGCAACTGTCTCAGACGCTACTGCTGCCCTGGCCTCAGGCCAGGCAGGGCCTGTTTCGTTCACAAAGGGAAACTTTATTAAAAAGTACCACCAGGACTTTTTGGCTGTCAAAAAGCAGTTCAGCAGGGCTTCTCTGCTGTAAAGGCATCATTTCCATGCTTTTCTTAATCGTCTGGGGCAGGGTTTGCTATGCAATAACTGAGATTTGTAAGTAGCTTCCCCTACCGTGGTAACAACTCCTACGGTGAAACCGGTGAAGCTGGCCCTTCTAAGCCCACATCAGCTGGTCTCCACAGACATCTGCACACCAGCAACAGTTCACAGGGAGAAAAGCAGCTCTGCACTCTGGTGTTTATCACGGATGCTTTATCTCAACATATGGGAAGGAAAGAGCAGCCAGCAAGGCTTGTTTGCTTCTGGTGGAAAGTTACCCATCTATTTAATTGTCCTCTCTCCTCCGGTCACCTTTGGCAGAAGCACCAAAAAGCCTCTGCAACCAAGACTCAGCTATGAGCTCTGCTGCTGACTTGGTCTGTTAGCTTTGACAGTCACTCCCTTCTCAGAGAAGAATAAATTCTCACATGGAGAGAGGAGTAACACACACTTTGGTGTCACCATGAGCCTGAACTAGGGCTGTGCATGCTTTGGAAAGCACTGAGTGCAGAGCACCTGTGTCCCATGAAATCCAAGTGCTCTGCAGCCTTAGCCACACCTTCCCCATGCTCCTTTGGGCCCTACCCAGCAAAGTTTTGACCATGTTGTTCCAACAACACACACTCTGAACAGAGACTTCCTTTGCATTCCACACACCCACTCTGAAAATCTGTGTGGGCACCATCATCTGGACCCTTTTGCAGGGCTGAATGTGCCCTTACGTTTTCAGCTCCCCTTCTCCAGCTCCCAGACCCATCAGTTCATCTCCTGCTGCCTGGATAAAGTGCTCTTTTCAGGAACGTCAACTCCTCAGGCAGTATTTCAGTGGTCCCGTCCAGCACCACACGTCACTCTCCATCTGCATCTGAAGTTAACAAGGCTTTTTCACTCACACAGGCACTGCTTCACCCCACTGCCCCCCACAAACAGCACTGAAATGAGCTCCTCAGCCAACAACTCTGAAAGCAGGCATGACAGAAGCACAGCCTTTTAACTAACTCTTCATAAATATATTCACTTCTCTTGGTGAATTATTTACCCTGGGCTCTGGCAGCAGCCTTTGCTGCTCCAAAAGGGAAGTAAGAACATGAAGTAACTGTGTTGAAGAAGCTTGTCAGAATGAACATGCAACAGTGTCCTGATTTACAGTCCAATTCCCTCTTCCTTGCCACTCCAGTATGCCCTGCTCAGTGAAAAGAAAGGGGCAGAGATCAAACTGGTCCCTCCTTAAGCTGTTTGCAGAAAGCTCCATTTCTAGTGTGGAAAAGAGGCCGGACACCTTGAGGACCATGGACACTGGTGGACTAATCTCTCTGCAGGAGACTGGAAACAGAGGACTTCAGGTAATTGTCACCCCCTCCTGTATCACCCTCCTCTACAATTCTCAGTCTCTGCAGTTGAAAGGACATAGCAAAGTGATGCCAGGTTTCTGCACTGAATCAACTCCAGCCTGGCTGGTTAAGCTTGCTAAGGATGGCAGCGAGTTACTACAGCAGCTGAAACCTGCTCACAAAGTGAGATGGTCTGAGATCAGTTCTCTGCAGAGAAGTGCTGGAGAATCCTGTAAAGAGCAGGATTCTGGTGAAGAAAGCAGAACTATCAGACAAATTAGTAGATACAGAAAGTCAGCCTCACCAGCATGCTCTGGAGAGCCCTTTCCTAGTTTCTTCCCTAGAAGCCTTCTACCCAGTATCCTGCAAGGGGACAGGACGGAGAAAAGAGTTTAATGCAGACTTCCTGGCTATTCTTGTCCTTTTTCCCTCCATTTACTGTCCAGGGGAAAGAGCTAGGGGAGAGATTTTATTTCTGGGCATATAATTGTGAGATCATAGTTTGGACAGGATTGGGAATGTTCTGTCTTGAGGGCTGCAGTTACTTGAATAGATGTGGTATGATCTGACTGTGCTACAGGGAGAGAGAACTGAGCCTGCAGCAACCAAACCCAGAAATTTATTCCTCTATAAAATGTCTCTTTATTAAAATACAATACTTTCTAATAACTAGAATACAGCATCAAGAGCAGCACATAGAGCAAATGTCCCACGTGGGAGCTGTCTGGGAGCATTTGCCAGCAACTCTTCAATAACAGCAGCGATAATCATGCTACCAATGTCTTTAAAGCCAACAGTCCTCACCTATAGAGCTGGGCATCTCAGGCTGTAACAGGCTGTGATTAATCGGGTTAGCTGCTTAATACACAATAGCCCAATGTTTGCTGCTGAGCTCCAACAAGCCCTGTCCTTTTGTTATCTTTCCTAATCCATATCCTTTCCCATGACGCTGCTAGACAGTTATTATCCAATATTATCCAATAATAAAGAGGTAAGGCTGTGCCCCAGCGAGCTGTGTCCCCTCTGCTTTGAGAAGTGCATCAGACTTACCTGACTCAGTCCCTTTTGCTGTGCCATGCCCTCCAGCAGCTCACCCTAACACCACCCACTTGATCAGGATTGGAGAAAGGAGGGGAAAAAAACCAGCTAGATATTCAAGTCTCTTTAGGGAGCAATCCACCACCACCACAGATTTAAACCCTCCAGGAAAAAAGAGCCTGAAGTCTAAAACAGCAGAATTGAAGGCTTAGTTGGTTTAGCTTTCTGCAGGAAACACCCTGTTCCAAGAACCTGGTAAGAGACTTGGAGACAGGCTCCAATACTGGTGAAGGACTTGGGCTAATAGCAGCTCTACACTTCTGTAAGGCTGAGGTGGAAGGGAGCTGAAAGGAAGGAAGGAATTACAGTTTGGGGAAGGAATCCTCCTCACCCCAAGAGAACGATTCATACTTACCTGGTCAACCAGTCTGGGCCCTGTCTCTGCTCTTAAGAGCATTGCTCAAGAGCTGGCTGAGCCAACAAGGTTTTATCCCTAACTCAAATCAAGGCTTCACCGTAAGCACCATTACCAGGATTTAAACAAGTGATTTTTCTCGACTAGCCCCTTCTCCAGGGAAGCATAGCAGACAGGCTCCCTGTCGCACCCCTTAAGGTGCCTGTGCTCAGTCTCCCAAGGCAGTTCAGGCATGAGCAGGAAAGGGCTGACAAAGCAGCCTGAGGAGCTTTTACAGTTGGGAAAGGGATGAGAGCTTGTGTAGGCAAACCCTACACACCCACCACCTCTGAGAGAACAGAGATTTCTAAGCACAGATATGGCCAGCAGTTCAAGCACCAACTGCTGCACTGAATTTAACCACTGGCACTCACCCACAGGAGGTGGCAATCAGTTTTACAGCCAAGTGTGTAAGCTGCTATTCTTCAGAAGACTGCCAACAGCTCAATACCTCTGGAAGCCCTCTCTCTGCCATCAGCCGCACTCCATGTTGAGATGCAGATCTACCCTCTGTGCTCCTATCAGTCCTGACAGGGAAATGCCTCACCATGCCAGCCTTGTTTCCAGATGAGCTCTCCGTGTTCAGCAGGCCTAGACAACGAGAACCTATCTGTCTGGATGCCCTAGCAGTATGGCTTTCAGGCTTGCAAGCTCCTCCTTCAACCTTCTCCTTTTAGAAACTCCAGAGGTGCCTGTCCTGGCTCGTCTCTTACCCTGGGAGAAAAAAACAGCCAGATGAAGGGCTGATCCCTGCCACATCTCCACATTTTTTGAACTGGCCCATTTTTAATTTCTAGTTCAGGTCCCGGTGTTTAAGACTGTATTTTTCAGAGACAGAATTAATTTTTTCTTGTCCATGAGGCATGGAAAGAGACTGCTGTAGGCTTTGTTAGCTGATGTGCTGCTTGCAATGAGCACAAGGCTCTGGAAAGAGGCTAGTGATGTTTGATTATCACTTAGATCAGGAGAAAGAGGGAAAGCAACTTTCAAAGGCAAGGCTGACACTGTTAACAAGCACCAGCAGAAATGACCTTCACACACAGCTAGCTCTCCCTACTGCCAAGAACCATCCTCTCAGCCACTGTCATCTGAATCACCAGTACACCTGGGGCAGTGCAGCTTTACATCAGCCAATGCTGCTCCAAAACCCAGGGGCTTTTCACCAGGCTGGAGAAAAGGGTGTGCCGGTGGGTCCTGCAGTAGGTTTGTTGCAAAGCCTGTACTGACCTCCCAGCTCAAGTAGGCTTGATTTTTTCAAATCATGATGCAAAGCATGGGTCAGCTTCCCATCCACACCAGGCCAGCGGACACAGGTAAGCTGAATAAGCCACTACCTGTGTGGGAGGTTTTTACCCAGCAAAATAAACAGGTAAGCTGGCAGCTCCAGTGTTCAGCTCTGCTGCTCAGAGTGCTTTGTAGCAGGACAACCACCTTCAGCACCACGTGACTAAAACCAACTAAAGAAAGATGAAGAAAAGGTCCAGATTATAGCAGGACAGAGAGTCCACATCAGTCCATTGGCATTTAGGCAGGAAAAGTTCAGGAGACCACAAAACACCAGCCAAGACCATTCTTTAGGATCTGAGCTTTCGAAGTACCAACAAAAGACCAACCCATGTTTAACTCACAGCCCTGCTTTTGGAGGAGGGGACAGCAGTGATGTTAGGACATGGGAGAAGCCAGCTTGATAAATCTTGGCAGTACAGGACCCATCCTTATCCCGGAATCTGCAGCAAGAGCTTTTTCTCTGTTCCCTGCATCACATGGCTGTTTGATGAATTGTCTTTCCTAATAAATCTATCACTCATTGTACACATACGAATCTGTTGCCCTAAGTAGCCACTGAGGTGCTGTCAGGGTCATTAAATATCATTATCTAGGGCAGCTGTTCCCCAGCGTGCTGATGCAGGATTCAATCAGGCTAAAGCATGAATTTCCCCTACACTTCTCCAAACACTGCCTTTGTCCCTCTCCATCAAGCGATGAAAAAGAGAAACAGTTCTGCCTTTACACCAAGATTTAGCAATCCTCATACTGGAAGGAGCCAGTTATAGGGAAACCAGTGGTAGATCAGGCAGGCGTCAGGTTGTCACAGAGACAGGATGAGGTCTGACTGATGTCTTTACCAGGAAAGAGGAGGCAGGGTGATNTTTTTTTTTTTTTTTTTTATTAAAACCCCACAACTTCCTTTAATACCCCTTAATGAGATAACCTCTTTCTCTGAAGAACGTGGAAGCTTTCAAACCTTTCATGTGCTCAGACAACAAAAGGGAAAAACAGACATTTGGGATTTTCACACCATCCGAGGTCAGGATTTGTTAACTCAAGCTGTTCAGCATCTGAGACTTGAGGGCTTAAAATCCAACCTCATTTTCCTGGGTGACAACTGCTTAACCCCATCTCGGATATTCTCTAGAACAGAGAATTTCTATTCCGCTGCAGTGACCGCCAGCCACTTCCAAACAGGATCACAGGCCTTTGAACTCACAGAAAAGGGACGATACCCAACGGAAGTCAGGTCAAGGGTATGTGTGCGGTGGGAAATAGTCAGAGAAGCAGCTTTTCTTCCTATTCCAGGTCAGTGATAGGTATAAACAGAGCTAATTCTGTGCTTGAATGGTCTGGACCCGTGTACCAGGAGGATGTTAACCTGCAGAAATGCTGCTGGTGCTGTTACACCTTCTCTGTTAGCCCTGAATATCAGTTACTCTGTCCAGGTTACACAAAACATGACAAACCTGAACAACCTCAACATAAGCCTCCATAACACACACACACCTCTCTCAGCCTTTAAGGGCATGTACACATACAAGCCAGATGTGAGGCAGCTGCATCTTTGGATGACAAAAGCACTAAAAAAAAAAAAAAAAAAAAAAAAACAAAACCAAAACAACCCACAAACCAAAACCCCAAAAAGTAGCGATGTCTTATTTCCCTTAAGGGAATTATCTGTCTTCCCTGAAGTTCTTGGCAATAAGATTTTGGAGAGAACTCACAAGAGTGGAGCATCCCAAGGACAACACACATTGGTTCGGGGGTTTCCAATGCAGCATATCCTACGCTAAAGCAAGGCCCAGGAAAAAGAAAATGCAAGCAGATGATAAAACTAAAACTAACAGCGGAAAGTCTGACAGAATTGCCTTTTGTTCTCAGAGCAAAACAAAAGATTCTTCAAAGTCTGTTGTACACAGAAAATGAGAAACTTCCTGCTGAACAGCAACTGGTGAGTATCATGGTTAGCCCCCCCCCAGGAGACTCTTCCAAATCCCTTCTGCCTCTCACACAAACCAGATTAAAACTTCATCTACCAGCTCATGTCTGATTGACAACAATTTGTTTTGTTTTAATCAGAAATTTCACCCTAGAACAAAAAATCCTTTTCCTCAAGTATTTATCAGGCCTGGACAATCCTCCTCAAAGAGGCTGTTTTGACAAGCACTTGCTTCCGAACAAGAGTATCTTGCCAAAGAGATGCATCAGCAGTGTGGCTCAGGTTCCATCTATGGTAAAGAGATGGCCAAGACTCTGCCAAGACTCACCTATCCATCTCATGAGGGATGTCATGATTTGAAGATACTTGGTCTTCTGCACATTGAAGAAGGTGAAAGGACCCAGGAGGAGAGTGAATGCTGCCTGGAAGGACAACAAAAACACACATTAGGTTAAAAACCAGAAATTCTGCTAGTAAGATGAATTTATCAATAAAGCAAAGCTCGCCTTGAAAGTTTACCTCCAGACATGTCTGTTTGTCATGGAGCTTTCTTTGTTGCTTAATTTTACAGCTAAGTTGGCTGAGACACAGGGGGTCAAGCAAGCAAGCAGCTTGGTATCAGAGAACATGCCTTGGGCAGAAGTAGACCACAGGATCCTCTTGGCTCTCAGCCGCTTGCTATCACTGCTACAGCACTCCTTTACTGACACATTTCAGTAAAAGCTCTCAGTGCAGCCTTTTGGAACATTAAATATTAAACCGTGGCCTCTTTGTCCAGGTACATGCTCAGTTTAGGTCTGAATAGCAATAGCCGTGACCCGTCTGCTCACATTAACATTGATGGGGCAGCTTCGGGCTGTCCCAGGCTCAACAGCAATAGAGCCAAGTCTGCCTGGAACATTTTTTCTCCAAGCTTTAAGCTGCTTGTTTGACAGTGGGAAGCTACAGCATAACAGTTAAGCTGTTGAGCTGGAAGCTGAAAACCTATGCAAAGTGAGGAAAAAAAAAAATAATCAGAGATACTCATAAGAAAGAACTTCAGTCAGCGTGGAAATTAAAGGTACTGTCAATGAAGACAGATCTTTCTTCACTGCCCTCTTAGATGTAGAGTGTTTCTTAGCAAATTAAACTGCAGTATGCTGCAGTATCAGTCTGTGGCACCTCTTTCAGCTGGGCTGCAAAATATATCCAACAAAGCTGGAAATTAGGACTATGCAGCTTCTCATGCAAGCTTCTTCTAGCACTCTCCTAGGGCGCACAAGGCAACCATGCTGTCAGCCCACATCCAGAGGAGCGGTGTCCTGTGCAGCACCCATCAGCTCTGCCCAGGCACAACACGGAACTTGAGCCCTACCTACTCCAGACAGAAGAGAAAAGACTTTACTGCAGGAAGACAACACACCTTGACTGAGGTCTGAACATGAACTGATAGAAGCTACTTGTGACAGGGAGACAAAATGGGTGTTAGAGAAGAAAGCCCTGCCACGGGATGGCACACGCTACCGATACACTAAGCAGGTCCAAAAGCTCTAAGCACACAGTATCTAGAAAGCCACAGCACACACGTACAGATTTGTTGCGCCTCCCTTTGGGATTTTTAAAGACAAATATTCAACATTAATATTTACATGTTGCTCTTTTCCATGACTTCTTAAAGCAGTTTGAAAAAAGGTGTCACCAGAAGGGAAGAACTGGGACTCAAAGGGGCAGGCTGTGGAGCCTCAAGGTCTCTGTCCCAAAAGAGCCCAAAAGAGTCAGGGACAGAACAGAATCCAAGCTATTTTAAGACTAGTACAACCCCAAGAAACCTTTTTCAAGACAGTTTCAGAATATCTGCAAGGCAAATTGGAAACGCCTGGCATCACAAGTATTCTCAGACAACCAAAGTAAACCCAGAAGGGGACCAAAGGAGAGAACCCTTGGTTTCACACATTGCTCGGTGAAGGTGTATTCTGATCCAAGGCCATCATTTACACCATCGTGCTTTTTCTGCTTTAAAAAAAAAACGGGGGGTGGGGGGGAGGGACAGAAAGCATGCATAGAACTCAGATTTGTGAAGCAATCAAGGATCCTTGGAGGAAATGCTGAAATCGCACAGAATACTACAACACAGGCATAACTGGCAAGACTAAGAACTAAAACAGCCTTAATGGTTAAAACACTTCCAGTTTTAACGCAGAAGCAAACCAGCCAGTTACAAGTCTTTTTTTACACTTGTTCCTTTCTTCTAATCTGGTGCTTAACTCCACCCTCCTGTCACCCTCTCCTGCCCTCTACAGGCTGCCACTCCGTCCTAGGGTAGTGCACAAACCCCAGAGGACTAAATAAACATTAGACTAAAGAGTGATGTAGGTCACAGACCTAGATCAAACCAAAGTAGACAACAACTCTCTTACTGGAAATTATTCTCGAGTTTGTGACTCATCTCTTTCAAGCTCCTCTCCCAACACACACACTGCTCAACATAGCCTCCCTTCAAATCATGTTAATACTTCATGCATCAGGAAGAGCTGAAACAAAAAGAGACGGATGAAGGATGGTGATAATTAAGGAACAGGTGTCTTCTGCAAGTTAGAACACACCAGAACCAATTGGCAAAACAAATGGCACCTCAAACCATGGCAAGGATTGACACAAGATCACTGAGCACCAAAGCAGCTGGGTCTGAAACCTAGATTCGTCTTAAGCACCAAGGAAAGAGCTGTGTTAAGGTGGATTTGGGGCTCAGTTGCTGAAAAGCATCAAAAGCATCATTAGGTGATGGAAGAACTTGGGTCTCCTACATGCTCCCCAACATCTGCTAATGAAGCAGAAAGAATTCTTCTGGATGTTACACTCCGCTTTCTGCAGTTATTCTCCAGTGCTCAAGGCGTCTTAAGCAACTAAATCCATTGGGTGACTTTCAACTCTCCTCCTTCTCTGTGGGCTTTACTGCTCAACTCATGGGGAAGAGATACAAGTCGTTGTGCCTGAATGGTTGGATTCCCCTGCCATCCTTTAAGATGATCAGTGTTTTCTGTTCTGAACAAGATCCTGGAGCTGGTCCAAAGGAACTAAGTGACAGATGAATTCAAATGCAATAGAAATGTATTACCTTTTCCACTTGATGCCCATTAGTGATCCAAGATAGATATCCGTGGATCAATACAATGTTAAGGCCTGCAATGAGATGAGGTTGCCCTGCTTTGCAGGGGTTTGTGCCAACCCCTTTTAGGAAGGGAAGCCACAGCACACACTGGACTGCTTGAAAGGTAAAGGCAGGGCAGAAGAGGACATTAAACAGCCAGATTAACGTCACTTTCAAGTGAAATTGTGTACAGCTGTATTAGATTGAGTAGAGGTCAGGAAAGAGGGGCCAGTACCTCACCAATAGCCAGGACATGAGGGGCAAGGACTCGGTCCCTGGATTACAGCTAATCTCATCATCAACCCTCCAAAGAGTCCCAAGGCCAGGAATTCTGTTTAAAAACACATCCCCAAAAGGATGAGAAGAGACCACAATGCTTAGGAGAAGTATGTCTACTTTCTCTACCTTGCTGTGCCAGACATCTAAATGCTCTTCTGACCCACTAAGTTAATTAGCTTCATAACTTCTCCCTAAGGAAAAAGTAAGCCCAAATAAGCACCTCAGACATACACCCAAACTTTCCTCCTGATATTTTCCAAGCTCAAGTCTCCCCCAGAGGGATATAATTTACAAAGTGCTTCATTACACATGTAATTCAAACAATCTAAAACCTACATAGGAAACTGCACCAGTCAGCCCTGCCAGAAATCAAATATGCAGAGTTCCAGCACATCAAAAAGCTCTCCCAAGTTTTCCAGTTCACCTCTTGAGCTAGCAGAGATGTTTTCTAGGAGTTTATCGTTCTCTTCCTAAGCCTCAGCAAATTAACCCAAGGCAGAATGAGCACAGTCTACTTTGATTAAAGATTCTTCTACTAGTGAAGTGGTTTCGTACTAGAAAAAAGTGGGTGTACGTAGCTGATTCATTGCTAAACTTAAACAAGGTAAGGGAACCCTCCCTTCAGCTAAGAAGGAGGATCAGGTCTATTAAATGCTGTTTATATTCACAGGATGGCAGGGAGAAACCTTCACTGTGTTTTTGCACAGGACTGGCTAATTTCTCTCTAAGCTTCTCCATTAAATGGAAAGGGCCAGATAAGTCACTAGGCTTGCTGCAGACGGTACGTGAAACCCACCCGCAGCAAATAAATGCAACAGATGCAAAATTCTTTATTTTTCCTTCCTTTCTCATGCTGAAAAACAGCATGAAGATCCAGCACATTAGTGACCAAAAAACCAGTGTTTTTCTTGCTTTTACTGACATTTCCAGTCAGAAAATTAGAAGCCAGCTACTCTAGAGGAAAGAACAGCAGCCTGTCACCCTAAATTATACTCTTCCCTGCAGGCTAGTAGAAGCCACGAGCAGCACACCAGCTTGCTTAATCCCTGGGAGGGTCTTCAAATCCATTCCTCCCACCAAGCCAAGCCACAACAGTACAGGCACCAAGGTTTGAGAGCTTCTCTGAGCCAGCAACGGAGCTGATAACACTTTCCCAGCCTCTGCACCTGTCAGCTCTTAGTATTTCAAAGTGAAAAACAGGCTGGTCAACTCCAGTCTTCTTGCCACAGGGGAAAATAACTAGGGCTTACCATTGCCTGGAATATATTTTCATATATATTTATATATTTCTAAAAGTATATTTTATTAAAGCTCTCATATTAAAACTAGGTTACATAACCTTGTTTATTGGCTTATCTTAAAAAAGCAAAAGTAAGATCAAGCGTTAATAGGACATCTGGCTGGTTTTATCAGCTTAGTTTCAGCCAAGAGGACCACCAAGAGAGTTCTCAACCACTAAGTGATGGCCAGCCAATGCCAAGAGTCTTTCAGACCATAGAAACATGCTTGAAGCCAGTCAGAGGGCTGTATTGACCAAACAGGTTTTTTATTGACTTGAAGGGTCCATCTATCACTCTGAACCAGTACAGTTCAATAGCTTTCACCTGCTTCCCAGCATGCAGCTTTTACAGAAAAAGCCAATACGGCTCAGGAAGCACAATTAGCATCCCAAACATAGCTGATTCATGTATTAGATGCAGTAGTTACAGAATTATGGCTAGCGCCTGCATACATTTGCAAGAGGACCATCTGAAAACCAGCTTCATTCTTAACTGTCATCAGAACTTGCTTGTTTTCATGCTCCACAAACTCATCTGTAAGAATTGCATCTGTCTTTGGTGCTTGCTGAGTAGTGAATTAAAAGCAGTAGCTACTACTTCTTGTTGATTCAGAGCCTGGAAACTTTCAGACAGGTTGAATAGAAGCAGGGTATTTACCTGAGCAAAGTGAGACCAGGAATATTAACCTTGTTAAATGCAACAAATATACCAGGGGCAGAGCAAAACAAGTTTGAGAGTTTTTGAATAAATGTATTTGTGTGGCACATGGCTATGATACCTATGTGAAGTTAATAAGTCTCAGATATCAGGGTGAGGATCCCTCAGTTTTAATATGAAGACGGTAAAGAGATGTTGTAGTGCTCTCTCCTTAAATATCTCCCTTTGGGCTGAGGCCCCAGCCACCCTTCCTTTTCCCTTCCTCCTCCTCCCAGCCTTCCTCACCCTCATTCAAAAACCAGAACTTACCCCAAATCAAATCCTTTCTTGGAAGCTCTTGCTTCCTCTTGACAGAAGTGCCAACATCTCAGACAAACTTCATTTTAGGATAGTATCAACTCCACCTCTGCAGATACCGATGTTTAGATTTCACAACTGTTGAGCAGTAGTACCTCTCTGCCACAAGACAGAGTACAGCAAATAATGCTACTCTAATGGGAGCAAGCTGACATTTAAAAAGAAAATTACTGGCTTAACAAAATGGATCACTCTCCTTGGTAGACTTTGACACCTTGGCTGGAAAGCTGAGAGTTAAGTGCTTTATACAGGACTATGGGCATGCAGCATTCCCACAGCAAAGCAAGATACTGCCAGGAAGACGCAAGCGTTACTGAATGAGCACCTCCCAGAGGAAGCTTTGTTTGATTCAGTGCTCAGACACAAGGAAAGTCTCCTTGAGCACGGTAGGAAAAAGCAGACATTTCATACATGGTGTCAGGAGTGGCAATTCTGACACCCATTCTGCTTCTGCAAGATGTCCCTGAGCTCAGAGCTATTTCAAACCCAGAGGAGCACTAGAAGGGACAGACAAAACAATCCAACAAAACCGGACTGTGCAAGTACAGAGATCAAACAAGATGTTAGGAGAACCAAGGACTGGCTGCTCTGTTCCCATCTCAGGTAGTCTCCTCCAGAGTGTGTCTAAAGAGATATCTAGGGGGAAAAAAACCAAACCACAACAAAACAAAAAGCAAAACTTGATTTACCAGCATTGACAGAGGTCAGAGGTTTTATCCCTGGTTGGAAGCTTGAACCAGACCTATTGTCTTCATTAGAGTAGTTTCTTATGAATTGGTGTTCCTATTCACATCCTCTGGGAATTTTTAGGGCTGACTTTGGAGAGATATATTAAATGCAAGGTGCTTTCCTCACTCCCGTTTGGGGCTCTTAAATAAAGAAAGAGCTTTATAACATTTCAGAGCTACTTGCAGCTCCACCAACACCTACCCGCAGCCCCTCTGCACCTGCTTCAAGTTGTGGCAACTACTATACTACCCAGCGGTGGGCTCCGTCACTCGTGCCATGGCTTCAGTGCTTTTCAGCTAAAACACATCAAGGGAAAAGGGTCTCAAGTGCAACACGGTGCCCCCTCTGCTATCTCTCCTCCCCTTCGCTAGGGTGACAAGGCCATGTTTCTCTCCTGTATGAGCTCATACCTCAAGCTAGAGAGCCAGATGGCACATCAGTGAGGGCAGTGATCCAAGCATTCGTTGGTAAAGCTTTACTCCTTGCAGTGGACAGTACAAATAATACATGAAAGGAATCTGATTGTTCAGGAAGGAGGTTTTTAGAGAGCTGGAAAAAAAAAAAAAAAGCTGAAGATCCACAGCCTCTCAAGGCTGGAGGCAGGGCTACAGCTGGGGCTGTGCTGATAGGCAGCAAGTTATCAGCCAACAAGTGATTATGAAGCTCTTAAAGTTGGTTGAAGAGATAAACCAGCCACAGAACAAGGATTGCTCAAAGAAGTTGAGAGGCAAGAGGGATTTTAACCTCCAGATCCCTTGTAGAGTCAGGAAGTCACAACAGAGGGAAGATGCAACCGCCAGACATCCCACAAGGAATATTTATAGATAAAGAAACAAGGGCAGTTACACTTTGAGTACAGCAAGCATCTGCTGCCACAGCAGCTCCGGTAATTAACGTGCTGCTCTCTGGACACCTGGCAGAGGTTTATAGTCATAACTCATACGAAGCGTATTGCTGGCACTAAGGAGCCCTCACCCACCTTTCTCCCCAGGACCTTAAGGCAGGGAGGAGGTATCCTCCAAGAACTAAGACTTCAGCTGCTGCTAGGCCGGTTTTTGCCAACAAAGCCAGTGGCATTTCACCCACTTGCACCCACGGTACCCTTTAAGCTGGATGCTGCCTCTCATGGTTCCTATGCCACAGTACTCCCCGCACTTCTTCCAAAATGGAAGACCTTCTGCAAGACATGGAAAGAAGCACCTGTATCCCCAAAGCTACTGACTAAGATCAAGAGATTTTCAAAGGCTCTAGTCCAGCATCAGCTTTTGATTTTGACTGCCCATCCAGCAAACAAGTGTACTTGTCTCAGCAGATGTCCTTGCAAGCTATGATCTTGCTGAGCATCCAACACACCAAGGACCAGCTGGCAACTGAGCAGCCTCTACATGCAGCTCTGGGAGGTCAAGACAGAAGCAGCACAGGGACAGCAAGGCAGTACCAGAGGGTGCTGCTCTCCTCTCCTCATCCTGGCTCAGGGCTGCAGTCTGTTTCTGGAGCTGGCCCATCTCTGAGCACCAGGAACTTTCCACTTTGGAAAGAACACCCTGGAAAACCAGTTCTTCCTCCTCTTAAAGTGAAGAAATCCAGGCACAAAGTGTTTTCAGAAAGTCATTTGGTGCAAGGATTGCAGTTCCTGGCACACCTGGGTGTGCAGGATCACAGCCAGCGGCAAGCTTGCACTCTCCAGGGTAAATACACTTCCATTATCATTTTTCACAAGAAAAAGATGGAGGCTAGCAATAACCCCGAGGTGACGGGCATCTAATTTTTCATCATTGGAGTATTTATGGCACAGCCATTTGCAGCATCTTGTAATCACTTTACCGCCTCCTTGACCCCTGTTTCCCCCTTATTCTGCATCTCCTAATTGCATCTGAACAAGCAGGAGGAAAGCAGCAAAGTGGATAGATGCAGGAGAGCTAAATGGTTGGTTTGTGATACTTGGAAGGACAGCAGAGAAGCTGCAGAGCCAGGTCTGGCTGTACCCCCTACCACCAGCTTGCTTTGACCTCCCACAGGTTAAGAAACAGCAGCCTTCCTCCTTCCTGACACTGGGTAACCTTGAGGAGGCGTCCCCCGCCTCTCCAATTTATTAGTATGGTATGAGAGATTAATGAGTTCCCTCCAACAAAGTGTGAAGGCATAATCATTATACACAGACACTGCCCAAAATTCCTGCATATTCATAGCCTCTCCTGGCAGGATATTGGCAACTACAACAATATTTATAGTGACTACAAAAGCCCCTGGGTTAGACAGCATAAAACGAGGGAGACATGGACCAGCGTGACGTGGATGCACCGGGGGCCCTGCAAACATATCAAGCTACAAACTGCCAGGGTTAGGAGGTACTTGGGTTCCGCAAGGATGACTGTTCCTGAAGGCCACTAACCCCTCGTCTGCCACAACACAAACAGTGCCTCCACCACCAAACCGTTCTTTTTCCTCTTCACTTTTCCCCCTGCAAACTTCTCAGCTGAGTTTCACACGATTCTTCAGCTGCCTGGAGGATGTAGTTTCACGGACACCATTATCCCTTTCACTGTGTCAGGCAGGAGTTGCCTGAAGGGAAAGGAAATGTCCCAACACTTTGTAACTACTTTGCAGCAGCACAAAAGCAAGAGATAAAGCCTTGTTGCCTGGAGCTAGCGGGGAGCCTGCTTGCTCCCAGCCTCCTCCTTTGCCTTCCCTGTACAGTGCACACCAAACTGGTGCAACAGGCTTCGGAGATCAGCTCTGCGTGAGAGCATTATACCGACTTCAACTTACAAGATAAATCCCAGCTGCATTATTTGTATTTATAGTCCTGCTTACAGAAGCATGAGCCACATGTGGGATTTGCTGATGTAGTCCAAAAATCTACATTTTTGGACAAGAGCATCAGTGATCTCACCCAGACATAAAGCGTAATTTAGGAGGATGTTAAGAAGTTGCAGACTTATTTAGAAGCATAGATACCAGTCTGTCCAGAGCTCTTTCCCTCCACAGCCTCTGGTAATGTTCAGAGTGGCATAACTGCACAGTTCTGCAGCCCTGGTGCTTTCTACCTGTATATTAAGGAATTAATGATAATTTCAGGGGAGGAGAGATCAAGACTGCTATTTTACTCGATGAGAACACTGATGCGAATCAGGCAGGCAGCAAGATCAGACCTCTGTTTAAAAACAAAACTGGTGTTAAAGGACCAAACAAAATACTGGAAAATACGCTGTTGAGAAAAAGGCTCATATCGCATCTCCCAGGGATGTGCTTAGCTGACTTAACAGGTCTTCTCCAACTCTAGTTTCTAGGATGCTGTTACTACCACTGCACAAAGTAACACTGCCCATGGGAAATGCATTTACTACTTATTTTCTACAAGTGTTCCAAAAATGAAAGATCTCTGAGCCTGCTGGAACAGTCTAGTCCAAGAAAGGAATTTTAAAAGGCCCTTTTTAAACCTTTACAACTTGGTGTAGTGAGCAGATGATCACAAACAGATGCCGTTTCCGATACCTGCCCTGTTTGGGAGAGATTGGTCTTCAGTATCAAGAGAGAATAGTGTCAGCTTTGGTGCCTTGCTGCCAAAGTGAGCTTACTCCAAAGGACAGCTTTATTTAGGAAAAGCAGCAGCGTGGCCCCTCAGCCTTGCCAGGGTGGCTCTGTTGGGCAGCAGGGGCTGTAGTTTGAGCCCAATAAATACCGCCGTGAGTTCGTAACTGCAGGAAGTGCACAAGAGCAAACAAGAGATATACCTACAGCCACTTTGCCCAATTTGTTCAGCTGGCTTGCTTCCAAGGTTCATGCCACTATCCATCATCACATAAGCCAAACCAAGCACTAAAGTGTGCAGGACATCCTTCTATGGGGAAGCCAAGTGCATCTGAGCTCACCAGTGGCCTCTGCCCATCGGATCAGCCACCTTGCTTCTCTTAAGGGTTGGTAGGACCTGCAGTACATCTGGCCAGGCATAGAACCAGCAGCACAGCACCCTTCCCTTCCACACAGCCCTTAGCAGCTAGAGGTGGCTGAGGGGAAGGATTGGCCCTTTGGAAAAGCACAGCGTCCAAGTGACAGCGTAACCCAAGCTCCACTTAAGGAAAAAACACTTCTCATTGTGAAGTGAACAGACAGCTCTGTCCAGAAAACACATTCCAGTCCCCTGCACTATTGATTTTCCAGTGAAAAGAGACAAGCTAATCCTTTAAAGTTAGTTGCTTCAATCTGTGGTCTTGGGGTTGCTTCACTATTGTACCAAAGGCTGACTCTCCCACCAGCCCTAGCAGCCGGGAGGCTTGCCTTCTGGCTGATGTTTCTTTTACTCAAAATGCAATCAGTTACAAGGAAAGCAAGAAAAATCACACACCAGAAGCTGAACTCCAGCTCTTAGGTCACTAGTACAACAACTTTATATTCCACTTTCACAATACTGCACTCATCTGCCTCTCCTCCTGCCAGGTCAGGAAAAACCTCTTCTTCACAAGGCCAGTTATTATCTGAAGTCCCCTTTGCATTAGGAAACACAAGGGCTGTGGGAAACTCCGAAAGAGCTAGTTTATCTGTCATAGGCATATGACAAGTGAGCAATCAAAAGAATTTATCGACAAGCCCAAAGAAGAAGAATGGACCAGGATGAAGGAGGCAGGATTTATGCCATATTAACAAGGCTGTGTGCCAATTTCAACCTTATTAGTTTCACCATAAAAAAAGCTGAGAATTGCCTTCCTGTCCCACATCCAGACATCATTTATTTTAAACGAACTTGGCTCCTGTCCTTCTTCAACCAGAGTAAAGCAGCAACTTAACTGACCTTACTTTTTGGAAGCTGACTACATGAGAGGCATGAGAAGACTCCAGTCAGCCCCTGAGACCGGGCTTTTAGCCAAGCAAAGCTGTATTTCAGAGGCACCTGTAACAAACAGTTAGGGCTATTGATATTTATGCTTAATGCAGTACTAATTCCTCTCCTGCCACAGCAATGGCTCAAATCTCAGGTGCCTGTACATATAGAAATGGCATAATATTCTGGACCTTGAGAGGCTTTTCCCATTTTGAAGGCTTTCATAACTGCATCTACGCACAGAAGTAGCAGCCTCCTTTTTTGTACATTTGTTTATTTCTATATCAGTATCACAATAAAACACATCAGAGCATTTGCGGTAAGGAACATAATGCAGTATCTTTGGCAAGAAGGTCTTACCATGAATAACTTCTTACAGGATATGCAGGGTGACATGCTAATAGTGCCCCAGTCCTGCTGCATCCTTACTGTAAGCTGGGGTAACCTGGAACATAACAATGCTGCAGTTTAAGCAACTTATTTAAACAAGATGATGGCTTCACACCAGCAAGGTAAACTTCCATCAGCTTTCCTGCCTTTCCCCCAGCTTACCCTAGGAGCCCAGGACAAGCACCCCAAACTGTTTTGATTGATGTGCTGTGAAATCAGCCCTCCCTGCTCCAGACACCTGCCACTGAAGCAGCTACCTTCCCCACTGCTGGTTCTCAAGGGCTCTAGACACTGAGACCTGTAAGAATAAATATCCAGTAGACAGCAGCTGTGACCCATTTATTATGGGATGCTGCTGCAGGGCACAGCTGAGGAAGGCAGGACAGAGGAAAAGCACTTGCTGCAGAGGGAACAAGCAGAGAAAATCCAGGTGTCCTTGGAAGAAGCACTCTGCTTGCAGCACTACTCCAGCTCTGTTTCTCCAGCTCCCAGTTGGCAACAGACGGTTTAGATCAAGCACGGATGTTCAAGTATTGCCATGAGGGCTCCCCTCATATCACTGCTGAGATGTGAAAAAAAAAAAAAACAAAACAAAAAACCCACAAAGAAGGCCCACAGAGGCCGGAAGGTGACCATGGACAGAGAGGCCACAAGAGTCTCATGCACTGAACAAGCCGATAAAACTGCCCTAGTGCAGGCAAATATATCTGGAAAGATCTGTTTTGACAATAAAAATCACAGATACCTTTAACCAGAGCAGGGGGTGCACACACACATGTGGCACAGTCCGGAAGGAGAAATGCCAAGGAGGGAAGCAGAGCACATACACTAGCAGCACAAAGCACAGCACTCCAGCCTACAGCTCAAGAGGGCCAGGAAGGCAGCAGTGCACCAAGGCAGACAGGATCTACATCAACACTTATCAGTTCAGCCTTCGCATTTGCTGATTAAGTTCTGCTGGCACTGAGCAATTGTACATGTCCTCAGACTACCTCCTCACCCCCCTGCACAGCCTCCTGCAGCTGCAGCCTAGCCCCGCTCTGGTCACTGGGTATTCTGATCAGAGCGTTGGGCTGGGGTGACATTGTCCCCTCCTGAAGAGGGACAGTAAGCGTCTGGAAGCCCACTCATTTTATTCACTGCACAAGCACGTTTCCAACTGGGATAATCTCCATTAAACCATCTGCGCTCCCATCTTCGCTTGGCCTGCACCCGCTGGGCTGCCTGCAATACTGCAGCATCTGTGAACCGGCAAAAGCGGATGCTACGTCCCTTTCCCAATCACCTAAAAAACCAACAGAGACTCAGACAGAACAGATGCACCTGGTAGCTTTGACACGCTACTGAGACAGGCTACCAGAAGTACCTGTGCCAGTGCCTCTTCTGAAAGGCATACGGCTCCCCCTGAGAATTTAAGCCATTTCCTTTCCATCATGGGAAGACACCATACCCCAAATTGCCAGAAGAGGAGGGCTGAGAAGGGAGTAGAGGTTTTAGTTACAACGGCTGCCCTGGTGCAGAAGAGAAGCGCCGTTTGCCAGATCATGAATGCATTTTGGATCAGACACTCTGAATGGCTGCTGATCCCCAGGATTTAATCTCTTATTTACCTCAGTATCTGCTTTCTAGAAACAGGGACTATCATGTCACATTCCTACATCACTGGAACACAAAGACAAGAAAGTGTTATGATGAGAGATCTGAAATTTAAATCCACTGCTCCTTCCCCACAGCCTACACAGAAGACACCCAGCTGACCTTATAGAAAGCATGATAAAGTGACTGCACTGAAGTGTGAATTCAGTGCGGACAGAACTCGACCCTGTCCTTAGCATTGCCATCGAGGCAGCCAAGGGACTCGGGAGTCACTTCAGCTGTTGAGAACATGACAGCATTGTGATGGATCTGAAGCAAAGATAGAAAGCCATCGATCTGCTTTAACTGTAATCAGTGCTTGCCTTCAACAAGGTCGCTCGGCCATCTAACACATGCCTTTCTTCCAGCCGATTTGCCCTGCGTGGTCTTGCCCTCACAGGCTTGGAACAGCACGGCAAGGCTTGCCTTTTAAACCTCCCAGGACTCCTATGGTCCCAAAGAGGAGGCAAATATTAGCAGCAAGTGATGGGTCAGGAGCAAAAGACTATTTCAGTATTTTCTGCACTTGCCTTCCCTTATTTATTTTGCAAGCTTTTATTTTCCAAGGCAATTTACAAACAAGAAGCAAGATCACCATTTGTTCAGACAAAGGTTAATAGGGGCCTAGTGGTCTCTAAAGACTCTGCAGTCACACTTAGGTGTGAAATTTTGGAGTAGCAATAAATGCTGCACAGACAAGCAAGTCTCAAGAGAAGGATTTAATCTGTCTAAATATTCTCATTATGTACATAGTTTTCAGCTTCCATTCACAGTGATCAGAGCAGAGACAGCTTCCAGAGGCCTTTTTTGGACAATAAACCGTGAAATAGGATTTTTACATCAGTCATTATTCCCTTCTCCACCCCCAGCTCCAAGAGTCAATGTTTGAAATGGTTTTTGTTGAAAAGAAGACATAGCTTTGGGAAAGAAAGAGTCGACAGGAGGAAGGCAGCACAGATCTTTGGCAGACTGGTAGTACTTGGCACAAGACAGCTCCCATTGGCACCATTCTCCCAGAAAACCTCAAATAGATTATTTCTCCTGGTAGTCCAAAAAAGGCTTTCTGTGGAGTCATGCACAGAGTAAGAAATATAAGACTACATCCAGAGACCTGCTTCACTGGAGCAGGCAAGAAGAGGTTCCGGTTGCATCTACCCATCTTGCTCCTAAAAGTCACTTAAACCTAAATACAGTACTAGGACGAGATGAGAAAACTAGAGGCCGGCATCTAGGACAAAAGGGCTGATCCAAAAACTCAGCTGCTTTCTTTTGGGATCGCAGTGTCCATCTGTCCCCTTGCCACAGGGGAACTTAGCCTGCAAAAAAAGACCTTGTTTGTCCACTGAAACGTGGAACCTGAATTATTCCAACAAGCAAGAATTCAAAAAAGAAAAAAAGTCATGAAAACAGAGCAAGTGCTCTATGGGTATGATCCCCTGGGACCAAAAGAATAGCTATGCTCTTGATGCATCTCACCCCTCCTCACTTTTGTGTTGCCTTTTCCCTTTCAGACAGGCAGGTTTCAGCTTTCCTTGCATGTTCAAGACTCCACTTCTAAACATAAGAAGCTTGGACAACAGCGGTAGAGATAGTTACAGTGTTTTGCTATTAAATTTTTTGCTTGAAGTGAAGCGACTTCCTATCCCTGCCCTCCCATACCCAGGTTTCTCTCAGAAAATTTAAGAGCTTTAACTACTGGTCACTAGCTGTCCACGTTGCAAACAGGACTGCAGAGGAAAAATACTAACCAGCAGAGTCTCTTCAGAGGCAGCCCAAACTTGAAGACTGTGTCAGTGCTGCAGGTCTGAATGTTTTATAAATTATTACATCTCTTATCCCTCTCTAGGGAAGACATCATCATTTTTGTTTTCTGGAGAATAAAAACACACAGGTCAAGCAGGGAGTGGGACCAGCAGAGCTGGAGGTAGAACAGGGCCCAGTTTACTCCCATACTCATCCAGGAAGAAGTATTAGAGACCTTAACAAAAACCCGCAACTCAGAGGTAATGCTGACACCCAGCAGTCTCCTGAACACAGTGATAGTAGGACCCCCCCACCTTCCAGTAACCCACCACAGACTGGTACATTCTCCCACAAAGAACAATCCTTCCCTACTTCTAAGGGGGAGCAGTGAAAGGCACTGAAACTCTCATCTCAGTTACTGAGCAGGGAAGGATTAACCACTACCAAAGACTTTGCAGATATTTACTCTCCAAATCCACAAGAGGAGACAAGCAGAGGGAAAAGCTCCTCTGAGAGTTATGTACACAGACAGCAAGTCTAGTGCTTACAGTGTCTTAATTTTTTAATTTTTCAAGTCCTAACAACAATTATCTTCATGAATTATAGACATAATATCTGAGAGATGCAGGCAGTAATTAATGCATGTCTGCCTTTTCTGACTAGCTCCTTCTGCTGGGTCAGGCAGAGTTACTGAAATTCAGGAAGGAAATCTTCAATCTTCTGGAAGTGTTAAAGAAACAGACCAAGACATAATTTAATAAAGCAATAATATTTCTCTTAAATAATTAACTAGGTTTTGACATTCACCAATATTTCTGAGGCCCAGCTCTTACTTTTGCTATAACACTGGAACAAGTGCACTCAGGAACGTAATCCACTGCAGGTCCCAAGTGTACTAAACTTCAAAATTGCTTCAAATAGCCTTTACCCCTGGATTTCTCTGCACACATACAGCCACCTTCACAATTTTTCCTTAAAATTCTCACCAAGACCCTTAACAGAAGCCATGCTATGCAGCACTTCCACACCTCCCTCTTCACATTTTGCCCTACTGACATCTGTCTCAAGGTACACGCGCCCAACTCCTCCCAAGCTCAAGAGAAGCAGTGTTTATCACCCTTTGGGAAAAACCTTGCTTTCACAGCAGAACCACAGCACAGTAATAGATAGATGCAATAGACAATCCTAAACTAGACAGAAAGCTATTACTAAAGCAGCATATAGCACTGGATGTTAAGTGGGCTGTTTCCATCATCTCTCAAAAAACAGATTCTCCTGCAGCATAACCAATGTTATTCACATAAAGAATGCACTCAGGAGAGCTTAATATACTCGAGTATATTGACAACAATTACCTTCAAAGCAAAAATTACTTAGCCAGCCACTAAAAAACAAAACTCGACCCTTTGGCATGGACACATCACCTGCTTAAGCAATATAGAACTACACAAGAAGAACAGAACTCTACTTAAACTCAGAATCATAAGGATTATTCTGATGGCCACCAAACTGAAATACAGCCACGTTACCAAGAACAGAGAGGGGGTATCTGGCCAAAAAGTTCAGACTGAACCGAAAGCTTCACACCTCTGTTGTTCACTTGAATCACATCATCTCTACAGGAAAAGGTCCCTACCCAGTAGAAATAAAGTTTAAATGGAAATAATGGTCATCCCAGTTTCAGAAACTCACCAGATACAGTCTGTAAGCATCAATTCGTCGAATTGGCCCCCAGCACTTGTCCGTATCATTATACTTTGTGCCATCTCCAACACTGCAAGAATGGTTGCCAGTGGCACTGCTGGGAAAGGAGGGAGAAACAAAAGACAGTAATTAACTCCTAGCAGATGTCTTCCCCTCTCCTGCATTCAAGAAAGAGAAATGGTCAGAGACCTGAAGTGTTCATTCCTCTCCTCCCTCCATGAACACTACCCCCCCCTTATATTTTCTGGGCTGTGTAACACAGCAAGTCAATGAGTACCATACATTTAAAGGCAAATTCTTGAATTGTCTGCAGTTATTTACAAGTTGGTCATCAAGCTAGCAACTTTGGGTCATATATAGATCACTGAGGTTTTCCATTTCCAAGTCAAGAGTCCAAATCCAGCCCAGCACAGTTTTGATCAAACAAATCTCTTATTATCTGTTTCTTTGAGAAAGGAACTGGTCTCAGTCCAGAGCTAAGTCCATGTCACCACTCACTGGTCACAGACTTGGTAAGCATCACACATCTCAGCTCTTACCAAAGAGACAGAGAAGCCAAAATATCGCACAGGGCATGGCAAACTACTGAGCAACAAGTCCCATTAACAAAAGGTGCTGAAGCTGGAAGTACTTGAGGACACTCAAGTACACTTGAGGAGTTATCTGAAATCAGGTCAGCTACTTTTCAGACAGGCAGCAGGCACTGGGATGGGGGATATAAAACAGCTTCACTTTCCCACCCACAAACAATGAGGTGTCCTTGAGTCATTTCCCCACTCCATTCTTCAGAAAGTAGAGCTGATCCCAGACTTATCACCCCATCAAATCCAAAAGCCTGCTCTCTCCTCTGCAAGCACACAACCCCACAGCAGTAAGCACACTTACCAGGTCACTTGCATGAGAGAGACCGGTACAGCTGCTGCATAGATTGCCAGGTCTCCGTAGAGGTAGATAATTATGCAGAAATAGAAGAGGTTGACACCCACTGCGGGAAAAGAAAATATTGTACAGAGACAGCAGAGTACACAGGGACTCTTGAACTATGCACTTCAAATACACAAAACTTTTTCAAGGTCATAAAAATAAATCACCATTTTCCTCCATAGTTTAATTCTTTCTGCAGCAAACTCCACCCAAGGGTCACATCAGCAGCTCAGGGAACTTAGCCACAGCACAGGAACTGACGGGACGTGGGATGCCTCAGAGCTCAACTCTGCCTCTTTCAATACCTGACCCTAGACCCTCTACTTCAAGCCCATCCTCCAGTCATTGGTCAAGACCAACATGTCTCACATAAATCATCTGCCAGATGAAGCTGTCAACTTGTAGCAGCCACAGGCAAACATCTAGCTGATACTCATAGACTTGGTGGGAGCACAGCTTGACAAACAGTGAAATGGAGAGAGAAGATGCTTTTAGTCCTCTGCCAGTTCCAAACCCTTTGCTTGCAAACCTGCAGGACTTTCACATTAGGGATTTGGCCCTGCAGAGCTCAGGTTCCACAGGGCTGAAACGGAGCTGCTTTGGGAGATTCCTCACCATCAGCAACCTGAGCCAAGGTTCAAACCTGCAAAGCTTTAAAACTGTTTCTGCAGCCCTCTTAACACCCCTACTGCCACAGTGTATGCGGTTCCTGCCCCATACTGTTTTCTTGGATGCTTTTTTTTCTTTTTTATTTTTAAAGCTTGCCTTGCCTTCACCTATGAGATTAAAAAAAGTCTTACACAAGTTAACTGGGTGCACAGAACAGCCTTACTGGGGCACAAGACACTGCTGGGGGGGGGCTAAAATCTGCAGGGATAAAGAAATGCTTGATGAGACACCAGGATTCTTTTCTTCCAAGTAAGTTAGTATAAATCTTACCAAGGAAAAACAAACTAGAACTTATTTTAGTTCAGACAACAGTGCGCTACAAAAAAAGCCTCATATTTGTTTCAGTTAAGAAGCCGACACTGAAGGAAAACAGCTCAAGGAACCTGCCCATACTTTCAAGTTGTGATTCTACCTGATGCTTAATCCTAATGCAGCATGGGCAAATCAAGTCACTTCTCCAAGCCTCGCATGTGACAACTATCAAACAAGGACAGCATTACTGCAGGAATGCGGACTAATATTTCTACAGTGCCTGCATGCCCCGAAGTTTTACCACGTTTTGCCATCATACTGCCCCTGGATCTCCAGATGTCAGGAAACATTAACAAGCATTCTCCTTTGTCTAAATAAATTATTCAATATGCTGAGCCTCCTTAACATAAAACATTCCTAAAAAAAGGGCTGTACTGGGAAAGCAGCAAGAAAATTTCCCTGCTTCTGTAAAGCAGCATGCTAAGCCAGTACTCTAGAGCTGTTCCTGGTTTGCCTAAACAAACAAATGGAGATCTTACAGAAATTTGTCAGATCACTTCATGTAGTTCCCCCCTTGTCTTCTTCCTCTGTGAAGGATTTAAGATGGCTTCACAGTTGAGGAGCTTCTGCATTGTTCTGAAGATGGCAACAAACTACCTACCAGTTTTCTCCAATTTCCCATTAAACAAGGGTTGAAGGTTGTAACAAATATCGGACATAGGATAGAAGCTGCAAGACACACTAAGCACAGGACTACACAGACTCAGATATAGATTCTGTTTTGGGATCTGTTACTGATCCCCCCCGCACCCCCCAAAAAAATACGGCTCACACAACCAGCTAAGCCACAGCAGTACCACCGGGTATCCACCCACCAGCACACACTGTATCCCCGTTCCAGTGCCGACTTCTCTGTCTGTGGGAAGTCCAGGTGACACTCCTCTCCCAAACTCATCTTCTCGAAGGCAGGAAGACTTTAGCATCAGTTCTTTTATAAACTGCTGCTGACCCTCCCTGATCAATACTCTCATTACTGGACACAAGGCGGGGGGTGGGGGGGGAATCAATGACTTCCTGGGGGGAAACAGCATGATAGATGTGCCTAGAATCCATTATTGCAATAAATGACTGCTTGGTCCCAGAAGAAAAAGCACCCAACATTGCAAATTAAAAAAAAAAAAAATTAAAAAACCCCTAGTTCTTCAGAGCCAGCTCTTTTGAAAGAGCACATAGGCCCTTCACAGCCTAAACCTAAGTCAGCTCCCTTTAAGAAAGCAGACAGTCTGAAATTGAGATTTATCCCCATCTTACCTCCCAGGACTGCAGATTCAACTCCTGTCAGATTGTTGAAAATAAAAATCAGTCAAGAGAAAGGAGCAGAGAACTTGCTAGAAATCAGAGGCTTTGAGGTCTATTGCAAAGCTTTCACCAGCCTTCCCTCTGAAGGCTGTAAAGCCCTCAGACACCTTGCATTTGGATCAATGCTTTGTATACCATGAGCAAAAACCCACCCAGACATTTGCTAGCTGTGAAACTGCAGAGGTTGGTGCTTGGAGCTGCGCCTTCCCAAAAGTATGGCCCAGTTTCTCAGCACTAGGCAGTAGCAACTGGTCACTGAGCAACTGCCCTTATTGAAGGCCTTTCTGTGCAACCATCAGAAGGAAGCACCTCAGTGAATATCTGCAGAGGGAGGTACTTAGCTTGTCTCCTCTCTGCAACTGCTCAGCAGACCGGAGGGTGTCTCTGAACTAGGACTCAGCAACAGTATAGGGATGGAGCCTCATTGCTGAGCACAGAGGAATAGAAAGCAGCAAATGAGTTACAGCTGCCCTAGACCCTTTGCTGGGTGTACCTCATCTCACGCAGAAGGCACAAATTGTTTCAAGCTACAGTTGAGGTATTCTAGCTGCCTTCGTGCAAAGGGATGAATCCCTTTGCATCGGGCTGAGTAGGTCCTGAGGAGGATCCCTAACACAGAAATCAGATATCTCTGGCTAAAGCAACATTAAGAAGAGGGATTAAGATTTAGAGTACTAAGCAGTTTATATCACTTTGCTAGAAGTGTACCTCAGTGTCTGAGGGGAGACAGGACATGTATTTCCAGCACCCTCTACTGGCTGAGCAGCAGCCAGCATCAAGGCAGAGAGGTCTTAAAAGGCAACTGCCCAATGCCTGGCTGGCTTTGGGGCGTCGTTACCATCTCCCCCTGTGAAGCACACGCAAAGCAGGGGCCTTCTGGAGCTTCCTTATGGGAGCACTCTGCCTCCAGTCATCCCCCAGCCCTCCTGCAGCTGAACAGGCCTCTACAGCTGAATCCTTAGCAATACCACTAAGCCCTGTTACATGGTGCTTGCTCTCAAAGCACTTCCCAAACATTACTCCCCAGAGGATGATCAAGAGACAGGGAAGTGTTCACGGTGTTTTACAGATGGCAAATCATACAAGCAAGACGACTTGCCTAATGTTAGAGCAACCCAGTGCTACAGGCAAGACTAGGAACAAGACATTTCTGAGTCTCCAACACACACTCAAGTGACCTCTCCTCTGACTAGGAAAGTGGCAGCCTGATCCAAGATGGACTATTTTGATAGTCCTAAGTGATGTAAATCTACAAAGGCCCAGAAGAGGCAAGTTTTTTCAACTGGACTTTAAAATCAGAAATAATATAGTTCAAAGAATCTCCACTCCTTAAGCCCAGCTGTCCTTCAGAGGCAACAGTCTTACACTGGCATAAAGCTGATGTAATGTAGTGGAAAAAACCAGCCCATCGCGTCTTTGTAAGGTGGCCAGTGAACAAGAGAAAATGTCACTTTCCTCAAGAAATGGGGCCTGACAGGCTCAAAACTGCACAACCATGGTGTCTGATGATTTTCTGGCTCTGCACAGCATTTCAAATGTACCATTTTACAAGTTTCAGAATACCTAACATTGTAGTTTGCATTTCTGTCACATGCAGCAATGGATACAGCTTTATTGCAGTATGGTTACAAGTTCGTTCCCTGGCATACAAGAGACATTTAAAAGCAAAAAGACAAGACAGCTGCCTATCATATGCACACCAGAGACCCTTTCAGCAGTTCAGGTCCCAGCAGCTCTCTTGGTGATTCCCCAGACACACGCAATTCTCAGAAGCTCTCCCCAGAAGTCTCTCTCCTTCAGACTGATATTTACAGGGTTCAGGGAAGCCAAAACATCTTATTCTTAAATGCTACAGCCAAGATGGAACTAGCAAACACTACAGCTGGGCTCTATTGCTTTAGACAGTGGAAATCACAGAGGACAGATGCAGTTCACAGTTAGGTTAAGGGCAGTCAGAAAAGGCACTGACTTACACTTACCTGTCTCAAGAAACTGGGCCCATAACTTACAGTATTTTGGCTAGTTCTGCTACCACCACAGCACCCTTGCCTTCATGCAGGTTCTGGTCCACCTGCCCCACAAATACTCTACTTTGTAGAAACACCACACAAGGGAATGAATACAGTCCACAGAGAGAAGGAATGACACTTTTGGGTGGGATCATCACAAACTCAGGATGCAAACACACACTGAGAAGCACGCAAACTTAAGGAAAAGCCATTCACACAACATGTGAGAGGACCTGAAGGGGCTTTTGAAGATGTGAATCACTAACCTTTATTGAAGAACATGGAAGCCATCTGGCCCATTTCCACCCTCTCAGTGATTTCAAAGATATTGGGTGAGCCACGTCTCTCTGCAAGTTGAACAAAAGAAGTGTTTCAACCAGTCCCTCCAATAAACCCAGAAGCCAGAAGACGCTATCTGAAGACATTCAGGAATCTCTAGCAACAGTTTGAAGGACAGTATGTACAACCCCACAGCTGCAGAGCCACTGGTCCAATTACTCTGCTGAAGCTAGTTTAAAAGCATTTTGAAAATAAAATGTTCTCATCTTAGTGACCTAGAAGGAAAAGATCTCTATCAGACTACAGCTGGTGAACTGAATTCTCAATGAGTCTTATCTTGCAAGTGCTAAGGACTTCGGGATGCGAGCATGTGGAATTAAGGGTGAAATGGACAGAAGAGTTCTGCTCCACTTGCTGGGGCCCACTGGGACAGTGTCTGCAGAGAAGAAGTCTCGAATCCAGTGAAAGCATGAACCGGGTACTTACGAACTGACAGGATAGGTCGTGTCTCTGCTCGCTCATAGCCATCTTGGAGGAGAACATCACTGTCAGATACTCCAGAGGAAGAATCCTCATCCTCATCATCCTCCTGGAAGAAAAGACCAGACCGCTGCTGAGATGTCTGCTACCCACAGTACAGGCTGTGGCACCACCAGTGTCATGGTCTCACTTCCAGAAACTCAAAGGAAGGTCCCATACCAGGATGGGCAGGACACGCAAGCAAAGGCAATACCAGGGAGCCCTTGGCTTCGGATGCTGTGGAGAGCAGAAGAGGGCACTAGCAGAGCAGGCTGAAGTGAGTGACAGGCTCTGCTGTCCTAGCCTAGGTCATGCTCACAGCAACAGTACCCAATTCAGGTAGTGATATGTGGCACAAGGAAGTTAGAAACCTCCGGCAGCTCTGCAGAGTTGCAGAATTGGTAGAAAAAAAAAAATCCAAACATGTATCATCTTAGCTAGTCAGAGCAGACAGGTCTAGCTCCTAACTCCAACCCATAACATATAAGCAGGGATCTAAATCAGTGCAAACAATTATGCCTCGCACTGATCCAAAAAAGCCACTAAATCACAGAATCATAGAATCATTTAGGTTGGAAAAGACCTTTAAGATCATTGAGTCCAACCATCAACCATGCCCACTAAACCATGTCCTGAAGTGCCCTGTCTACACGCTTTTTGAATACCTCCAGGGATGGTGACTCCACCACTTCCCTGTGCAGCCTGTTCCAATGCCTGACAACCCTTTCAGTCAAGAAATTTTTCCTAATATCCAATCTAAACCTCCCCTGACGCAACTTGAGGCCATTTCCTCTCGTCCTATCACTAGTTACTTGATAGAAAAGACCAGCACCCACCTCACTACAACCTCCTTTTAAGTAGTTGTAGAAAGCGATAAGGTCTCCCCTCAGCCTCCTTTTCTCCAGGCTAAACAACCCCAGTTCCCTCAGCCGCTCCTCATCAGACTTGTGCTCCAGACCCCTCACCAGCTTCGTTACCATTCTCTGCACACGCTCCAGCACCTCCATGTCTTTCCTGTAGTGAGGGGCCCAAAACTGAACACAGTACTCAAGGTGTGGCCTCACCAGTGCCGAGTACAGGGGGACGATCACTTCCCTGCTCCTGCTGGCCACACTGTTTCTGATACAGGCCAGGATGCCGCTGGCCTTCTTGGCCGCCTGGGCACACTGCTGGCTCATATTCAGCCAGCTGTCAACCAGCACCCCCAGGTCCTTTTCTGCCGGGCAGCTTTCCAGCCACTCTTCCCCAAGCCTGTAGCGTTGCATGGGGTTGTTGTGACCAAAGTGCAGGACCCGGCACTTGGCCTTGTTGAACCTCATACAATTGGCCTCAGCCCAACAATCCATCCAGCCTGTCCAGATCCCTCTGTAGAGCCTTCCTACCCTCAAGCAGATCAACCCTCCCTCCCACTAAAGCCAGAATCCAAAAAGCCACAAGTAAGTTTTACAGCAGGAACATACTTCAGGAATGTCCGCTCCCTGGTATACAGCCTGAGTGACAGCAAGTACATTCCAGCCTGTCCCACTTAAATGACCTGAGATCAGCAAGGATTTATAGACCTCAGCACACTCCAAATGGCACCAATATATTGGCTGCCACCTCTCCACATTCACTGAGCAGTGCTGCCAGGCAAGGAGAGCACAATCAGTAAGACATGTGAACAGCACAAAAGATTTTTCAATGCAGGAGCAGAAAATCCTGTCTTTAATGAGCAACCCCACAGAGAACTAACAGACATATTTTATATGGCAAAGTTAAGTACAGTAGAAATTTATTCCTTTACAGTTACTAATGAGGCAAGGCAAAGATGGAGAGGAATCTCAGGCAAGTCCTACAGGATAAAAGAACAAGAGAAAATGGAAGATTAAGCCCCACACAAACCTTGCGTTTTTCCATTCTCTTCCATCGCAGCTGGGCATTTGCAGCAGCCATGGCTTCCACCACAAAGGTCGTAGTCATATAGCTAGAGTGAGAAATTCAATTGATATCAATAATAGTCAAGAACTGTCGCTGAAGGGAGATGGAAAATTATTCCCATCTGTTTGTTTGTAGGAGCAAATAAACAAACCAAAAGAACCCTTTAACCAGCTCCACACATATACTGCGTTTTTTGGCACAGTGTTTCATCTGTTTGCTGCTCCCTTCTGTTCTTGAGATTAAGGTGTTCAAGCAGACCACATAATGCAGTAAAATATAACATGCCTTCAGATATAAGAAGACACTTTAGATATCTGGAAGCACCTTCCTAACATTTCTGTGGATTGAAGAAGGCAAGAGGACTTCCCCCTTTGTTAGAAAGCAAGCTTCCTTCCTCTTTTTAGGGCCTAGGATGAACACAGTACTACTCTGAAGCTTATCTGTGGCAAAGGTACTATGGTCCCTTAAAGAATCTGTGTCTTCTCTGCTTAATCCAGTGCAGTTTTGGTGTGCAGGTTTGGCGGTTTGTGCTCTTCTGCCAACCTTGAAGGATTGTCTGCTGGTGCTGAGTTTCATACATTGAATTTATGCTTTTAAACTAATGTATCTAAAAGGAACTGCTTCCAAAGCTCCCAGTGACTGGTACTCCCACAGTTTACATTTTATCAAGCCTTTGCAGCATACAGCTTTGAGGTAGAGAACTTACAAGTGTTACTACAATCAGTACTGACCATACAGTACCTCTATATAGCAGCACCTAACATCCAAAAAACACTGCCTCCAAATCAAAGGCACATTCAGGCTGACAGCGCCAGTTACTGACAAGAAAGGAACTTCTAAATTCCATTCTTACAAATGGCAGGAGGGGATTTTGTTTTATTTTATTTTAAAACCAAGCAAGAAACAGGCAGGGATTCACAGCCTGTCAGAAGATGGCAATTCTATTAATAACTACTTCGACATCAGTGCTGTATCAACAGCCTTCAGCTCCACCTGCTGCTCCAGCAGGGAGACATCTGGGCAGAAGCTCATGGTGCGCCAGCATGAAAAATAATGAGACCAGCTCCAAGGTCTTAAGCAGGGAAGGTGTGGGGGGGAATAAGACAGGCCCGCTATACAGTAATTTGTTTTCCTGACACTCTTGCAGCTGCCCAAAGCATTGCCAAAAGCCACGAGAAAGCTAACACAACAGGTCTGCATCAAATCTGCAAGTCACAAAGCAGAGAAGTGACCCCACGTCACCTGTGACCTGGTTAACGTTTGGGGAACTGATCTGTGACAGAGGCAAGCATGGGATGTATTCACAGTGAGGACAGTGTCAATAAAGCAAGCTGGGAGAAAGGTCCCAGAAGACTCTGGACTAGAGAAAATGTCTTTCCCATCAGTCAGGAAATGGGATGTAGCACCATATTGCAGGCAGTCAGAAAATGCATCCCTCCAAATAAGGTCCACAGGCAACACAACTGCAGAGACCAATGCTCAAGCAGCAGAGGGACAGGATCACTCAGAAAGGCAGCAAAAGTCTCAGCACTGTCTTTACAGCACTACCCAACTGAACCCCCCAATCCCCTAAAGACACATACTCACATCCTACCTCATAAATCCCAGGAACATTAGGAGAACGAGGCTGACGAGCCACCCTGCTGTTGCAAAGGCCTTCGGCATGGTTAGGGCTCCTGTTCCGACGATGAGGTTGAACATGTAAACCAGACCAACCTGCAATCATTCACATAGTTCAACATGAGAGTTTGCAGCTGTGCCAGAGATCATCCAAGACACCTCACATATGCACCGATTTAAATGGAGAGAGCAATCTTTGAGCAAGCAGGGTGGGAGCAAGCCCATGCTAGAAATAAATATAGGAGGGGATCGATAACCAAAGAGAACAAAGTAACGTGTCAGCACATTTCTGGAGAAACTGATACTCCTCTCCATTTTTCTAATTATTTTTAATTTTTTTTTCTTCTGATTTTTAAAGTTAGAAAGCATGTGAGCTTTTTGTTTGTTTGTTTTCAAATCCACTGCATTCTACCAGAAGGGTCTACACTGTGGGTTGGGGTCTCTCCTTGCTTTCTGATGTGAACCTAAGTAGTTATGACTATGTACCTAAGTTACCTTTCAGAATCTCTTGCTCTTCTTTATTCTTAGTCAAGCAGGAAATACCCAAAGAGAATTCTAATTCAAAGCCTGCTTGCCATCCTACCAATAAGCAGCTGAGCACATTCTGAAGAAGGGATTTTACTTCCAGAAGGGAAAGGATTTTATCCTCTCTGGCAATGAGTTTTTTCCTGCCCAGGGGCAAAAGATAACTGTGCACCTGGACAGGACCCTCCCAGACTATAAATTTAGCTGAACTCAAGATCAAAAACTGTCCCAAAGTGTTTTGGGGGTTTTTTTGTATGGGTCAGAGTCTCTCCAGAGGACAGCCAGTAAAGAACTGTGTCTGAGTGCACTTTTCTGAGTGTGGAGCAATTAATATCAGGAGAACTATTCCCCAGAGACGCTGCGAGCACTCCTGCCCTTCATTCACTGACATAAGCACAGCAAATTCANAAAAAAAAAAAAAAAAAAAAAAAAATCAGCCGTTGCAGCTTGCAGGAAAGTCCTTTTCATTCAGCTTGCAGAGCTGTCATTCCCTGAGCACAACTCAAGTACCCAGAGCCATGACTTATTCTTCAGTGAAGGACTGTTGAAAAAACACCTCAGGTGATTTTCCTTGGCTTTGGTCAAGTAGACAGAGATGAGACTGGTGCCCCTGTGTTCAGTCTGGCTACACATCTTCAGGGAAAGAGGAGAGTGTGATAGCCTTTGAGATTAGACTCTAGGAAATTCATGCAACACTAACATAACGACGTAAGAGCAGGTACACTAATCCTTTAGGGTCCAAACGTCCCAGTTACCGTCTTGTTCTCCATTTTCTCAGTTGTGACCTACTTCTGCAGCCTAATATCCAGTTCTTCTAAATTCAGTCGTTAACATGGGGATGAAAGTTTTAAAGCATTTGAAAGCCAACACACAGATTGCAGGACTGGTTCTATACTTAAGTGAGTTCACTTCAGGAAAAAAAAAAAGTTTGCAAAGCACTGTTTTTAAGGACTGACACTATATAAACACTTGTGGCTATGAAAACCAGTATTTCCAGTAACACAGGAAAGCACTAATGGGCTCTGCAGTTTTACAGGGCACCACATTACAAGGAAGCAACATCTTGATTACTTATTTTAAGTGAAGTGGTTTAAAACAAATTACTACAACAGCTACAAATAAGTAAACTTTAAAAAATTCAGGGGAAAACGTCATATAAAGTACAAAAAGACAAGCAAAGTGGGATAGTTTCAATGCTACAATCCCCCGTTTACACTATCTTCACGTGACAATTTAGGTTGATGAAAACATTAACAAATATAAGGAAAGTGGGTAGAAGGATGCAAGAGCTGGTATGGGACATGAAACTCTTTTTACCACTTTTAGAACCATACCTTAAGCAGACATTGTCCCTTTACATTATACGAAGTGATCTGTGATGTAAAAAACCCCCAACAACTAAAAGTACTAAGCATTTTTAAGAACCTTTGACCTCTATCATCTCTTGAAACACTGAGGTTATGCCCATGGGGAAGTAAGAAGTGAAAACACAGTGTTGAGGGAAGAGGATTTTGAAAAGACTTGTGAGCAAAACCACAAACAGCGGTACTTACATAGGGAGAGTAAAGCTCTCCGGTATCAGTAATGCCGCCAGCCATGTTGAAGATGGTGGGGAGGCTTGGAGCAAAGTGAGGAGGGTGTTTTCAAGAGGGTGTTTTCAGCTTCTATTGCCTTTAACCTAAGGAAACATCATAAAGTTGCGTTAGCTTTGTCGGAAAGAGGAGGAACTCATGAGTCAGCTTTTGCACATTGGTCTAATATTTGAACAACAGAGGATTTGAGCAGAACCTCGCACTTCGGGCAGATATACCCCACTCACCAGCACCACTTGGTTCAATACAAAAAGTACTTGTACCTGTTAAACTAGTTTAAAAGTAACCAAAAAGCCCTGCCCTTTCACAGCATGCGATGACCAAACTTCACCTTCCCCAAACAGCCAGAGGGACCATTTCAGACACTAAAACCTCAAGAGGAAGAATGCCTGCCTTGAGGATGATTTCATACTGCTGTTTGTCATGCAGCTACTACTCTAGGTAAGCACATGCCTCCTGCAAATGAAAGCAGTAAAAAACAGCCTACAATCTCTCCTCAACCTCAAGTATAGAAACAAGTAGACAAATGAAAATACTGGACCTATGAAAAACACCCCAAGACGTTTTGTTACACACATGAAGGTTTCCAGAGCAGAAGTATTTGGGGAACTTCACACTGTCTTCGAAAAACTACGGAGGGAGGGGAGAACCCAAGCCTCCCGAAAGGTTTCACAGTCAATAAATAATTACCCATAGTCGCATTGAAGAGCTTTATCAAATTCCTCATACTTCTATAGATGCTCCTACATAGCCACACCAACTGGGACAAATCATCAGCACAAACTTCACAAGCTAAGAGCACCACTCAAAAACACTAAACAACTCCTAAGCTTACACCCACACGCCAGATGACAGAAATCAAGCAGGCAGCACAGCTCACTGTGGTCACAACCAGACCAGCCCTCAGAAGAAGAGGCCAAATATCTGCTTTTACAACAGACCTCGACTCAAGTCACCGAAGCCAAAGCTTAACAAACCAAGGGAAAGCAGCAAGAGCACGGGCCCGCTAACACACACCTCCGGGACACGGCCGGGGAAAGCGTGCTCATGCAGGGCACCCGCCCCAGCCCGGGACAGGCCCTACCCCAGGGCCCGGAGCCTACCGAGGCCTCCAGGGCTCCCCGGCCCTGCCGCTTCCCGGCCCCCCCGCGCCTGCCCCGCAGCTGACCGTCCTGCTCGCCAACCCGCCCTCCCTGCTCGCCTTCCCCCCGCCCCACAGAAGCCCCCTACGACGCCGAGAGCCCCCTCCGCCGCCATCTCCCCCCTCCCCCGCCAGGGCCTTGTCGCTCCAGTTCA
>VYZV01012850.1:189794-206547 GCA_013401275.1 Pandion haliaetus | reverse complement strand
GATGTGGGTGGGTCTCTGCGCATGCACGGAAGGGCGACGCGGCAGGTAGACGTGTCCTCCCTGTCCCGGGGCTCCCCTCGGGGCTCTGATCCGCGCGCCCACCCACACCCCCACCCCGGGCCCCGGAGCTCCCCTCAGGCGCAGGGCTCCCCTCAGGCCCGCGGTGTGTCGGTGCAGGGCGTCTCCACCACCGCCTGGGTCATGAAGAGTGAAGTGGCCCCTGTCAGGGCAGATCCCCGGCCGCTGTTGGGCCTCCGAGGGCACTCGGCTCCGTCACAGCCCTGCCCTGCGGCGGGGGGGGAGCAGGGGGGGACGCGGGAAGGTTGCTGGGGAGGGGATTGGTACGAGCTGGGGCCTGTCTGCACAGCGAGAGGGGCTGCCGAAGAGCTGCGAGGGGTGCTGCCCCATTCCTTGGCCTCGCTGCAGACACGGAGTGGGGTGTTGGGTCTGTCTCTCTCAGTACAGAGGCCATGAAGATTAACCAGAACGCTGTGCTGCAAGGAAAGAGGGCGACCCTGGTGCCATACACTTCTGCACACGTGCCCCGGTACGTGGCTCATGTCCTCTGGTAGTCTACGCTGTCAGCTTCACTTCTCTTTTAGAAAGGAGTGTGGTGTTCGGAAAGGGTGCTGGCTTGACAGCTGCAGGGTCCTCTCCCCCCTGGGAACCACACAGCAGAAAGAGCACTCGTAGAAAGGCGATCAGTTTTGCCCTCCGTGCCCGGCAGCAGACACCCCTGGCAGGTCCGTGCTCTTTGCCGGGTCTGCTGACAAAAAGAACATCACCTGTGCCGCTGTGTACCCATGGAAAGGGAAATACCTGGCTGTGAGTGAACCGCCAACAGTTCTCTTGTTAATTGATCTCTTTCCCTAATGACAGTGGAAGAGCAAAACTTCAATATGTAAAGCCAGATGGATGTTTGATAAATTGGAAGCAGGCGTGCAGGCAGTTTGTAAAGTGTTGGCCTGGCCAGCTGCAGCCTCAGCACAAAGATGCCAGTATTAGTCTTTTTGTCAGTGTCCAGGAGATGCTGTATCAATCTTAGTCAGGATGAAATGTGCCGGAACTCAATGCTCCGTACTTCTAAAAACATTGTTTGCACCAGGCACTCTCCAGACAAAGCTACAGGATGGACAAACTTGCTAAATTTCCATGGAGAGCACCAATTCCTGTGTTAGATAAGGGAGGGAGGCTTGTGGATACTTTTAAGTTGATAAGTATGCTGGTGTTTCCAGAACTGGTTTCTGACAGCCTGATCCTCCGAGCACTTGTAGAAATCAGACTCTGGTGCTGTAGCTCAGGCAGTGATCTAGTTCTGGGTCCCGTTGTCAGGTACCACGAGTGGATGCAGTCAAAGGAGCTGCAGCGGCTGACCGCCTCTGAACCACTCAGCCTGGAGCAGGAGTATGAGATGCAGCGCAGCTGGCGGGATGATGCAGACAGTGAGGATCTTAAACATTTTCTAAGGGTGGGTGGGAGTGGTGAGCACGTTCCTTCTGTCCTGTAAAGGACACACAGTGGGCTGAGAGCGCCCGGTGAGTGGGCTCTACTTGCTGAAGCAGATGGGATGTGAGACCTACAGCAGTAGCTTCAAACTGGCTTTCTGTTTATAGCTGGTATATGCTCAGGGAAGCAGAGAATGTCCAGAGCTGTTGGTGTCCTTTTTATGCTGTTTTTCAAAGATTACAGTGATTTACTTCCCACAGCATTATGTGCTGAGCTGCTCCTGCACAGTCCACACTCCCCAGGTCTGATTGTCGTAAAAAGGTGGAAGAGGGTTGTATTTTTCCTTGAGAAATCGAATTACTTTACCTGGTCGAGGTGTGCTGACTGAATTTGTTCCCTGGCTCTCCTACAGGTAATGAATCACTGCCCATAAAAGCCTGGTAGAAATATAGTGAGCTGCAAAATACTGAGGCTGGCAAAGACCTCAGTCTGGAACATTTGTCTTAGCTGGCATTAAAAGCCTTACTAAAAGAAAAAATAATATGGACTAGGTGAATCACTAGGTCTCAGTCTCTTGTGCACCAAACAATTCTTTGCCCAAACTTGCTGCAGAGTGAGACAAAGCAGGGAGACCTTAGTCATGGGATGAAAGTTTTCATGCACCTTAAACAGGCTGTTTCTAGTCTTGGTGTCTATGTCACCCTCACAATGGGTTTTTCAGAATATTTCTTGTATTTCTAGGGATGGGAACAGGCACATTTGGCATGGGAGGCCTAATTATTAGCTCTTCCTCACTGTTAACATGTGGAAACTGTTGTTCCTCTGTCCGTTACATGCCTTTAATTTCATCCTTCAGTATTTGTCAGTAATTCTCAGCGTGCCCTGATAATGCTGCTACGTTTTTGTTTTCCCCAGAGTGCACCTTCATTGTGCTGGACACAGAGCGGTGGTCTGGGCAGGCGTGTGCGGATGAGGACTGCATGGTGGGGGACGTGAATCTCTTCCTCACCGATGCTGAGGATCCAACTTTGGGCGAGATTGAAATTATGATTGCAGGTCAAGTTCTGCTATATAGCTTGGACCTTTGTTGCTGTGGCTAAAGCCAGCTGCAGACAGATGTTACATACAGCAGCTTTTTATTCTCATTGCTTTGCCATGGCTGTTCAGTCCTGATCAGCATCCTTTGCTGGTCCAGGTCACAGTCTCTTCTGAAAAGTGTCTGGCATGGCTGATTTGTCTCATATAACTGGATGCTGACTTCTGTGTCTGTCTCTTTCAGAGCCCAGCTACCGAGGCAGAGGGTTTGGCAAGGAGGCAACTCTGATGATGATGTCCTATGGTAAGGGTGGCTCTGTGCAAGGGAATGGGAGTACGGTTGGGATGTGATCGAGAAGCATATATTCTCAGTGATACAGACAGGGTAGTAAGGGATGCATCTGCCGCAGAAATTGGGCGTCCTGTGCTTTCATAGATGCGGCAGCCGAGCAGGTAATAGAAATGCTTCTCCTTCTGGTTTCTTTTGCAGGAGTGAGAAACCTGGGGATCACCAAATTTGAGGCTAAGATTGGTCAGGAAAATGAAGCCAGTATCTGCATGTTCAAAAAGCTTCATTTCAAGGAGGTGTGATAACAGCCCATCTTCTACCCAGAAAATGTGAGCAGCGTTTGCCCTGTCACTGGGATTGAGCTGCTTTTCCTCTGATACAGGTTGCTGTGAACAGCGTTTTCCAAGAGGTGACGCTGAGGCTGGATGTCAGTGACCAGGAGAGACGATGGCTCCTGGAACAGACAAACCACGTGGAGGAGAAGAGCTACATTGAACTGAAGCTGCCAGCTGGGATGCTGGAGACCTGACAGACACATCCAGACACAGGCCTGGTTTCCAGGGAGGAGTTGGACGCTGTTGTGAGCTCTGGGTGTGGAGGATACCAGTGAGCCAACACTGCACTTAACTGTTTCCATCTGTCTCTTTCGGTGACTTTGTCATCTTGTCAACTTTGCACCTTGTTGCATCAGCCAGGATTACTGCCTGAAATTTGGACCTGGAGAACAGCCTTCTGTTCACAGGCTTGTCTAGGAATGACTATAACCTTAACATGCTGTTCCAGCAGAGCCTAAAATCACCAACAGTTAGTTAATTGATTCCTGGTGCAACCAGTTTCTGGACAAGCAGCACCCACTGTTCCTTCTTCCACTGCCCTTAGAGCAGGATTCAGCAGTTTGACAGAGGCAGTCTCGGTGTGCTGGTAGCTCAGTCTGTTTCCTCTTGAATAAAAAAAAAAAAACAACAAACGGTTTCCCCAGAGCTATCTGGGAGCAGTGGGGCTCGGCTGCTTGCTTTGGCTGGTGAGAGGGTGGTTAGAAGTGATAAAGGACAGCAGAGACTCTTTGAACCCTATTTTCTGGGGTGTGGTGGGTTGCAGGGGGGCACTGCTGGGTCCTGGAAGCAAGAGGCCCAGGTTTGGGTGAGCACAACCCAAGGGCAAGTTAACATGATGAAAATTATTGATACCAGCCGACCAAGACCAGAGCAGAGCCTCACCATGATCGCTGTGTAATGGGGGGACTGTCAGCTGCAGGAGGCTGCTGAGACAAAACCCAGTGAGTTTCAGGGCCATGCTTTGGACCTGGAAACCTCAGGTCATCAGTGAAGGAATATTGCACTTCATTTTATACCAGGCTGCTTTTATGAAGGCAAGGAGGAGGAGAACACAACTGAAAGGAGATGGAATAGTGATCCCCTGCTTCAAGGAGCTCAGGGCTTGCTTTGCTGAGCCTGGAGGCTCTGTTCGCTGCTCTCCAGTAAGCTAAATGGGGGGGAAGAATACCCCTACTGGGAGCAGATACATTTATGGCAGGAGCTAGCCAGCAGGCCTCCCCTGTGACACAGCAGAGATCTGTGGCTGAAGAAGAGGCACTTGCCTGACTCCCACTGGACAGACACTTTAATGCAGTTATTCAGCCTGACCTTTCCTGCCCTACGCAGCGTGCTCTCCACAGCAGGGAAGCTTGCTAAGAGGAGAGGACAGAAGGTAAGGAGAACTGATGCTCCTTTGCGTTTTCCCACTGTAATAGCAGCTGTAATGCCTAATCCTAGACCAGAAATTGTTTACTCTAATTACGCAGTGTCAGGCAATAGCTTTCAGATTTGCCCAGGGATGGTTTTATCGGAGATTGGTAGTCTGTGGAATTTTTAGTGTTGCTGTGCCTGTATTTTTAGGGCCTGGGGGTTTTAGTTTTCCAATTTTAGTTAATTTAAATACATCATTCCTGTGACTAATATTAAAACCCAGTGCAGGATCTGTGTAGCGTGGTATTTTAAACAAGTATTTAGCATGGATTTAGTTGTAGTGAAAGATTTGTGTGGTAATAAAGTGAAAAGCGGCTCTGCTTCCAGCTGGGATTACCATGACAAGGGCTACTAATCCTCATGCTCTTTGTCACCTGCTGCAGGCAGGAATGGAGGCTGTCCCCCAGAACAAGATTTGCAGAACCTGCCAGGTGAACTGCTGGCTCTGTGCTCCTTCCATGGGGCATTTCATCCCTCTGCCAGAGGAGCAAGGTCAGACTGGCAGGAGAGATGTAGCTGAGGTGGGATTTGCTTCCCTGAAAAGTGAAAGACACAGGAAAAATAATTTCTTTTAACCTCTGCTGCCAGGTGGGGGGCTCAGTGAAACTATGCTGCCCTCCAGCCCCACCACAGCTCCCAATGCCTGGTCGGTTGCTCCGGAGCCAGCGAGCACCCCGCTTGGCATCCCCAGTCCCCCAGCAACGCCAGCACACTCCCCCGCCTCCATGGGCAGCTGGGAAAAGCCTTTGCCCTGGCAACCCGAAACAAAGTTGAGTCTGTCCTGCAGCCCCAGCCCTCCCCCAGGCTGGGGGGGATCCCAGCGAGGCTCAACCGGGGTTCCCACAGAGAACCAGTCCCCAGGCTGCTCTGACCGGACAAAGAGGCAAAAGATGCTCCTGGGACCCACCGGGTACCCCTGCTCCTGCCCTGCGTGGGCAGCTCCAGCCCACGGCATTGCACCCCGTCCCAGGCAGGGACACCCTGCTTGTCCCAAGGGGGTGAGGGTGGGAAAGGAGGGGACAGGGGCTCACCTCCGCTCAGCAGCGCTGCCACAGAGGACATGACTTTGGAGAATGGGGCAGGTTGAAACCGGCTTCCCCAGCTTACAAGGGGGGGTGACAGCCTGTGCATCCCCACGGATGTGGTGGCACTTTGTCACTTGGTTGTCATTTGAGCTACAGACCTCTGTGACCACTGGTCTGCTCAGGTAGAGGAGCTTGTCTGGCGGTTTGGAGCACAGAACAATAGTGTCCAGAAGAGGAGGAAGTGAAGATGCCGGGCAGAGGCCAGGGCCGTGGGTCCACAGCATGCCACGGCCACCGCTGAGAGCACAGCCCTGCCTTGTCCTGGGGAGCCACCATCCCGCCCTCCCCAGTGCAGCAGAGGTACCACCAGGCCAGCCCTGCTGAGCCACCCAGGCACAGCGTGCTCCTGCACTCACCTGCTGCAGCAGGAGGACTTCGCTCGGCCATGTGTAAGCTGCCCCGCATGGGCTTAAAAATAGCCCTGGGAAGTAGGCAGGGTGGCAGAGCCCTGGGGACATCCTAGCCCCACCATGCTGTGCCCCCAGCCCCTTCCAGCCGCGACACCATCACCAACCCCATGTTGAAACACCTCTCTGCCCTGCTTTCCTCTGCTTCGCTCCCCAGACAGGGCTAAGATCCAGCAATTTAGAGGGACAAGCAAACCCTCTCCCCACTGATCCCCCCTGCCTTGCCCCAACCCAGGATGCAACCCTGGGACTCAGGCTCAACCCAACCCCTCCCCCCCCACCCCGAGGGGCTGGGGGCAGATTTGGGCTGCCCCCAGCAGAGCTGCTGCCCTCCAGCCGGGCCAGCAGACGCAGATTACNCCCCCCAGCCTGGCCCCACTGGGTGCCGAGGGGCACCCAAACCAGCCCTAGCGTCCCCTGCCACTGGGAGCATTACCTGCCTCTTTCCCAAGCCCCCGCACACCCTCAGGCTTCAGAAGGATTTAGCCTTAAACTGGATGCATGAAGTCAGGAAGGTTTATTCCAGTAAACAGAATTTGTCTTGAGCTCGACAGTACAACACCCAATCGCAATTCATGGAAACAAAACATCCACAGGAAGAATTTCCACAAAATACATTCTAAAAAAAAAAAAATAAACAGTGTGATTGAAAAACTCTTATTTCAGAAAAAGAGAGTCTATTTAGAAGCCTTTAAATCAAACAGTGTCAGATTCAAACCCTGACGGGCTCTGTCTCCAGGAGTGAGTGGGAGCAAAGGAGATGATTATTGCTTGCTGCACTGGCTCTGGACACCCTCTCCTCTCCCAAAATAGCCCTGGAGGCAGGGTGCTGGGGGCTCCCCACCATGCTGGGCACCCATGCCCCTCCTTGCAGCTGGACGGCAAAGGGCAGGGTCATCATGGACGGAGCTTGCCAGGCAGGGGTCAAACACCGCAGGGAGGAATAGCTGTGGTCAGTGGCTGGGCAGATGGGGTTTGCTAAAAGTCACTAAAAGCCTCAGGTGTTGCAATTAAAGGGCAATTTGGGCAAGGGGGGCCTCAAATGGAGATGGGATTTGGGGAAGAACCAGGGAACAGCAAGGATCAGAAGTGTTGGGCATCAGGCCACCGCAAATTCTTGATCGCCCCCCACCCGAACCCCTGCTTGTGCCTACCAGTGTGTGCAGGGCTTCAAGGCAGGGCTGGAGGAGCACCCCGGGGATGGGCTCACAGGAGGGGGCACCCCCCCAGCAGCACCCAGCTCTCTCTAGCTTAAAACTACCACCCAGGACTCTGCTGCAGGGATGTTCGCTGGCCACCGAGCCCCATCGCTCAGGGTGGTGGGGAGCAGCCCCACACCCCCACTGGGAGCCTGTGGCAGGGAGGAGAGGGATGCAGGAGAGGTGGGTGCAAGGCTGGGGGGGGCCAGCAGACCCTCACCCCTGCCCTGGGGCCTTCACAGGTTGCTGAACAGTTCATTTTTCTTGCTCCAGTCCATCTGGGGTGCCCGCTTGCTGGTACGCTTCTGGTGCGCCCGCTCCTTGGCCACTGCCAGCGGGATGTCAAGGTCCAGGAGGGAACCAGATGCTGAATGGCGCTTGTCACCCTCCTGCGTGTCAGGCTGCAGGGCAAGAGGCTGCGTCAGCCTCACCATGCCCCCCAGGACAGCCCCACAGTGGGGGCTCAGCCCAGACCCCACTTTCCAGCCACCACCTCCCCCCAGCATCCCCAGCCCTACCTCGCTGTGGGTCTCGATGGAATCAGGGGACAAAGCCACCGGCCCGGGGCTGGACGGGCTCTCAGACACTGAGTTGGACTGTGGCTCTCCACCATTTTCCTGGGGGGGGGCGGGGGGGCAGAGCAGAGAGCAAATGTTAGCAGGGCAGCTCCAGCCCTGAGGTTTGGGAACAGTCCCTGGAGTTGCAATTCCCACCCGGGGGGCCACAAAATCTGCCTTCCCCACACATAATCCCCTGCAAGCTCCAGGCTCATAAATACCTCCAGCGCTGCCCATCCGGGGCGAGGAAGGATTAAGCCCCAGCCTGACTGCCCCAGCTTTAGCAGGAGGAGGAGGACGGCTGCAGGGCTGGATGCTACTTCCCTGCAGCAGCACAAGGGCTCCCAGCCCTGCAGCATCATGAGGATGGAGGAGGAAGAGGAAGAGGAGGAAGGCAGGCATTGCAGCCACCTTCATGACACTCAGCCCCACAAGCAAACCCCTTCCTGGGGGGCACCAGCTCCCAGTCCCCTTCCCAATGGTGCCTACTCTTGTGTGGCAGCCTGGGAGCACTGTGGTCCCTGGTGGCATCACCCACCCATGGGCAGAGGGCATGCAGGACACCTAAACAGGCACGGTCCCTGGCTGTAAACGGGCATGGATGGAGTAAAAGCAAGATGAGGCTCTCTTACCTTCCCTGTATCACCATTGGCAACTGGTTCTGGCAAGGGACCTGCAGGGTGAGGACACGGGCGCTGGGTGAGGATGCGTTTGCTCTGCTCCCTTGCCAACGGGCACAGCAGTGCCCAGCAAAGGCTGCACGTGGCCAGCACTCACCCAACACTGCCCATGGTCTGGCCAGGTCCCCTGTTTTTTTAACCCACCCCTTGCAGCCAGCCCCACAGCATGGGGGGATGCTGCTGGGCACCAGGTACATCCCTGTGATGACAGCCACAACATGGAGCCCAGTGAGACCCCCCCATCCTCCCAGGGACCACCGTGACAGCAGGGAGGGGGACACAGCTGAGCCGAGGCTGCGGAAGAGAGCAAAGAACGGCCACTGCCTGCTCGCTCCCCAAGCCATAAACCCTGCCAAAGTGCAACCCAGTGCCATAAACCTGCCTTTCCACAGCCCACATCAGCCTCAACACCCTGGCACGGGGCCCTCGGCCGGGGCCAGAGCGTGCCAAAGCCGGGTGACCCTGCTTGGCCCCAGGGTGATGAGACCTCCACCTCCCAGAGCTTGGGGACTCCCCCAGCCACCCCCATGTTTGGTGACGAGGTGACACAGAGCCAGCAGAGGTGGCACAAACCCCCCTCCCTGCAGCACAGCCCCCAGCCCACCTGCCAGGTGCTCCTCCGAGGGCACCACCTTGCACTTCTTGAAGAACTCATCCGTGAGGACATCCACCACCAGCAGCTTGGTCTCGTCGCCACCCGCCTTGATGGCTGCCACCACATCAGCATGCTGCTTGCCCTCCATGCACACCCCGTTCACCTGCAGGCATGGCACTATGTCACTGCCAGGGCCAGGGGACACCCATCCCTCAGGAGCTCCGTGGAGGGGCCGGGTACCAGCCTTGGTACCAGTCACAGCCCCAGCACGGCCACCCCACAGCCCCTGTAGGTATCCACAGCCTTGCGGGGATTAGCGGTGAAGCCAGCAAAACCTCATTAAAAGCAGATTTTCCTCTGAGTGATTAGCACAGGATCGTATGGGCAAAGCTGACAGAGAGCGCCCAGCAGCGCACGGACCCAGGGCTGGTGCAGAAGATGGGCAGCACAGGCAAGGCACAAAGCCCTTGTGCCAGGGCACGGTCCCTGGAGACCCCCAAAGCTTTGCCCCAAAAGAGGCAGCAGCCCCCTGCCCTGGTGAGCAGAGGGGTCAGAGTTCAGCTGGTCCTTGCCCTCGCGGGTCACCATCCTGCCTGGTACAAACCCTGCCTCCATCCCCACCCTGGTCACAGCCGGCAGCAGGGCTTGAGGCCATCGTGCACCTTGTCCTCATCCTGCCCCACCCTAGGGACAGTCCAGGGACACTCCTGCTTGGAGCAGAGGACAGTGCTACTGCCGCTTAACCCACAACCAGCTAATTGGTGCTCAGCCCCAGCCCTCTGCGGTGCTGCTCCCCGCCACCTGCCCGGCTGCACCCCTGGGTGGGGACCAGCAGGCTGGTGTGGGTCAGGTGGCTCCACCGTGAGTCACCGCCGGCACCGGGGACACTGCGCGCCATCCTGGCAAAGGGCGGCTCTCTCGCGTGAGATGCCACCCCCAGCCTGCCAGCAGCCCCTCCTGCCCCAGCATACCTCGATAATGCGGTCCTGGGGGGCCAGCCCCGCCGCCTCAGCCGGTGAGTCGGGGTCGATGGCACGCACATACTGCCCCGGGCGGCTCTTGTCGCTGTGCAGGTTGAAGCCATAGCCATTGGGGCCCTTCTTCATGCAGCATAGCCGGGGCCGCAGTTCCTCCTGCAACAGGGAGAGCCTGTGAAAAAGCTGCTCCCGGACGCCCCCAACATCCAGGGACAGCACCAGGACCACCAGATGCCTGCTTGGGTGGCAGAAACACCATCCTCGGGTGGCCACCTGCACCCACAGACACCTTGAGTTGGGACACAGGGTGCCAAAACACCCTATAAACCCAGGCTCTACTTAATTAATTAGGTGCAGGGCACACTAATTGCAGCAAAACATTAAAGAAACATGTTATTATGAGTGTTCCCAGACAACGTTCTTCCTTTTGGGGTCATGACTGCAACTGCCACGTGAAGGGGGAGGAGGATACACAGCCCAGGCTGCTGGAAAGCACCCCCATCCCACCTGGGAAGCCTTTGCTACTGGAAAAGTCTCAGCCTGTCCACCACACCCTTGCAAGCTGCAGCCCCCCTCCACAGCAAACCCAGCCATGGGACCAGCAGGACCCCCCAACCCAAAGCACCCCACAGCCGTTGCCGGCAGGGAAGGGGCACACGGGGCTTAGGCAGGCTGCTGGGATCCAGATGGAGCAGCCCCAATGCCGAGGTGCTCCAATGCTCCGGCATGACCCTCTGTGATTGCAAAGCAGAGCAACCAGCTCAACTGGGGTGGCACAATGTGGGACATTCGCATCTCCAGGAGGCAACACCCAGCCCATCTGCACCCAGTTTCACCCTGACCTGTGGATCCGCCAGCACTCAGAGCTGGGGAACCTGACTGGGACTGCCACAGCCCCACACCTGATCCCCCACGAGCCCTTTAAGAGCACAGTTCCCCCCACTGCAAGCGGCAGGGAGAAGCAGGAGCATCCCCAGGAGCCTGGCAAATAGGAGCTGCCTTTGCTTGCCCAGCAGGGAGCAGGATGCCCGGGAAGCATTGGAGGAACCAGGTGACACAAACCAGCTGCCTGCACGCAGTGCTGTCAGAACTGCTCCGACCCCAGCACTCAAACACCACTTCTACATATTTATATATAAAATGGTTTGATCCTGCCTTGACCACCAGCTCCTGGGCTTTGGTAGGGCTCTCCCAGCAGCCAAGCCACGCTTGAGCTCCTCAAATATTCCTGACCAGGGCGTTTAGATATTTATTCTTTCTTCTGAGCCTGTTTGCTCTCCTTTGGTACCCATAGCATCACCGGGGACATGCACTGCAGGAATTTCTCCTACCACACCTGCACCGTGCTGCTCTTTACCCCCTGTACAGCATGCTCGCTTCTTGCTATGAAATTCCCTCTGCACACTGCTAGGAAAGCCTGGTCCCTGGGGTGCTGGCACCCCATGTCTGGCAGTGCTGCAGTGGCACAGGGTCCCACATGGGCCAGGGTGATGCGTTTGCAATCACTAAGCCCAATGCTGCAATAAAACCCCATCCTCTTGCACAACGCCTTCCTGCAGGGTCAAGGCTGGCTGCCGCCCCAGCACCTCTCGCCAACACCCCGCGGAGGAAGGTGCAAGCAAGCACCCAACCGGGTCTTCCAGGGAGTGGAGGTGAGCCCGGGATGCCTCAGCACTGGCAGTCACACAGGACCCACTCCACCCATGGCTCGGCTGAGCAACGTCTGGTGCAAGAGCCCGGCTGCACCCTGAGGAGCTGGTTGTCTCCCCTGCAGACCAGCAGCGGGTTCCCTGGCTGGGTGGCGGATTGTGACACCTCGACTTCGCCCCGGCTGCCCCTTGGTCCCTGCGTGCCAGGGGGTTGGGCTACGGGCTCTGCCCCAGTCCCCGTGCCTGGGTGGCAACAGGTTCACAGGGTGCCCAGGCTGCGGTGACTGCACCCTCCACCCAGGCAGCAATCCCCAGCAAGGGTGGGGACAGGGAAGACCCAAAACAAGGCCAAAAAGCAGGAGCTGGTGGAGCCTGGAAGAAGGCAGCACCTCTTCTGGGTCCCTGCCTTGGGCTGGCCCCAGGAAGGGGGTTTGGACTCTGCAAGCACCCACGCTCCCGGTGCCCTTGGCAGCACCACGAGGTTGCTCCACGCCGATAGCTCGGGACAAAGCCGGAGGGAGCACCCGGCAAGCCGTGCTGGCAGTGCTCCCGGGTGAGAAGGAGGAGGGAGGACTTTGCTCCCACCCATACCAACAAAGCCTGGGCAGCTTGGGCTCTCTGAGACACTGGGGCCATGAATTTGGGGGGGAGGGAGGGGATAGCCCTGCAGGATGGACAGATGCCTCGGGGCAAGGGGACAGGTCATGGCAGGGAGGGAGGCACCAAGCCCTCAAAGGCAGCCGGCGAAGGCAGGAGCACCCAGTGCGAGGGCAGCCTGGCCAAGCCATGACCTGGTCCCCCCAGCATCCCCCTGCCAGTGGCTGGCAGCTCTTCCAGCCCAGTGTGCCAGGCCGCCTTCAGCCTCCCCAAATCCCTTGTGCCAGCAGAAACCCCGCAGGCAGCCACCATTTTGCCTCCCCGAGAGAAAAATATAAACGCATCTGATCCTCCAGCGGCCGTATCCCGCCCATCCTCGGGGCATCCCTCCAGCCCCAAACTCCCCCCGGCCAGAAGGGACCTGAGGTGAGAGGGTCTGAAGTCAACACCTAGGATGCAGAGAATCCCCACGGCTGTGGGGCCGAGAGCTGGATAGCAGGAAAACGGAAATGCCCCTAATTTCTATAAGCTTTTGCATCCTCTCCTCCAACGCCAGCAGCCCTCCTGCCGTGCTGGGGCACGGATTAGCCAGCAGAGCCTTGTTACGAGCAATTACAACCTCTGGCGGGGAGGGTGGTGGGGGAAGCCGGACTCAGCCCCCAGCATGGACATCCCGTGCCACCCCTCTCCTCTGCACCCAGGGGTGGCACAGGGACATCTCCTGCCCACAGAGATGCCCACTTGGGATGGGGAGGTCAGCAGCATTGCATCCCTATTCCTGCCCTGGAACAGGACTTGGGGCACATCCGGACCCTTCTCCCTCCAGGAGCGTGCCAGCCCATCCCTCCCCAGCACCTTTGGCCACTTGGCAGGACCAGCAGCCCCAGGGACAAGGGGACCCTAAATGCACGGTGTGCCAGAACCCACTCCCCAGTTCCCAGCCCTCTAAGAACAATTTCAGGACAGCTTTTGAAGCCCCAAGTCCCAGGAAACTCCCCACAGCCCTACAAGCAGCAACAAGCCCCTCGGCAGCAGCATTCCCGGTTACTCAAAGAGAAACACAAGAGCTCTGAGGACGCCTGGGCCAGCAAATTCACACGAGTCCCGAAATCTGGCGCACACATTCGGGCTTCATACAAAGGGGATGCAAAGCAGCCTCCTTGCAGCATCCCTGTCACGTCCCATTTGCCTGGAGCTGCTTTTCATGCAGCTGCTTTGAGAGGAAATTTAATTCATTTCCTAATTAGACACCAGCTACCCCCAGTGCAATGCTCCCAAATGGAGGGGGATCTGCTCCCTGTTATAGCCCAAAACTCAGCCCTGGGAGGCTCACCCAGATTTTACAAGGAGGGATGAGCATTGCTGGCATGGAGAGCTCTAATTTAGCACTAAATTTGCAAGAGGGAAGCCCGGGGCTGCTAGCAAAAGCCATGCTCCGGTAAAAGCAGCCCCAGCCTGTGCCAGGGTGCTGGGCTGGCAGCTGCCGGTGCTGCTTTGCTAACGCCGAGCAGTTTGCATGAAACTTTCTCAAGACACTCCCAAGCAGCTGAAGCCTCCGGAAACGCAGGCAGGGGGAGGACAAGCTGTCACGGCTCCCAGCCGAGCGCTGGGGACAGTCCCTGTGGTGCAGGGCCCCCGGAAGCGGGGCTGGCCCCGGGTACGAAATTGTCACCTCGCTGGCTCAGCGCCGCAGAAGAGGGGTGCACGGGTCAGCTCCCCAGGTGCCTCCATGGAGGCTCAAAACTTCCACCCCAGCATCAGGGGGATTTGCACACGCAGGGTTTTATAGGAATGAGAAGGGAACCATGATGACAACCCCCCCAAAACCTCCTCAGCCCATGCCCAGCACTGGGAGCTACAGGGGTGTCCAAGCCCCCTAACACAGGGGGGTCCCGACCGTGCGGGGCCCAGCAGGGTTTGGAGAGAGAGGTCGGATCCTGCCCAAAGTTGGGGGATGTTAAACCCTCTCTCGGCCCCAGGCATGGTGTGGGTGCTGCCGGCCGGCTCTCACAGCAGCAAGCGTCTCTTGGCTCGGTAAGCAAATAAAGGCAAGTCCTTCCCAATAAAGCAAACAGGACTCTGACACACGCTCCCCACCACAGCAATCCTGGGGGAATCCCACCAACCCACGGGGCTGAGACAGGGCTGCTGGGGGACGGGGCAGCAGGCACCAGCTGCCCACCAGCGACCAGAGAAAGGCACACTAGTGTGTTCCCAGCTCACCAGAGAGAAATTCCTTTCTGCCTGCTCCAGCTTGGCTCAGCATCTTCCCACCCTGCTTGGTGGGCGCCCAGCTGGGGCGATGTCTCCAAACCTGCTTGCCTTTGCTCTCCTGCCCCAAGCACCGGGCCCTGCTCCCAGCCACAAGATTTCCTGCTACCTGTTGAGAAACCGTCCGGGGCTGTGCGGCTGTGTCACCCCATGTCACCCATGTCACCCATTTCCTGATCCTGCACACAGAGAAACCGCCTGCGGTAACTGCACGGGGCACGCCCCGAGCCTGCACCCCGAGACTGTGGGGCATCTCCAGCCAGGGCTGGCACCCCCCAAAGCTCATGGGGCATCTCCAGCTTCCCGGGCCCTTTGCATCCCTCCAGCTGCCACAGTACAGCACATGCGAGCAGACAGCCACCCCGCAGCATGTCGGGCCTCCGTCCCCCTTGGGGACTGCGCACCCTCAGCCCCCCCCAAGCCTGGCAGGGGACTCGCCTGAGCTGCATTAACTACGTCCCTTTTATTTTTCCCAGCTCATGGAGAGACCTGGGAGCAGAAAGCACAGCACAGACGGTGTCGCTGGCCTCGAGGGAGCGCTGGCACTGTGACATACGGGAGGGCAGCACCGCAGCCCGGCACAGGGCCAGACCCGAGGGACCAGGGATGCCACAGGGGACAGCGTGTGGGGCAGTGACAGGGGCAAAGCCTGGTTGATCCCACCTGAGCAAGCCCATCAGGGAGGTGCTGGAGCGGTGCTTTAGCCAGGCAGGGGTGAGACCGGTGCCCTGCAATGGATCAGCCCGACCGGGGGCAACAGGCAGCCAGCGCAAGGCTGAAGTCCAACAGGAGACACAACCAATAAAACCACCTGATCCTCAGCAAAACCCTGCGTGACAACAGCTCATGAGGCACCAAAGTCTGCCTGGGGCTCGGCACTGGTAGGGCCCCACAGCACCAGCCCTTCCCGGCTGATCTTTGGGAGCAGGTCATAAGAGCTCTCCAGAAGGTCCCCCACCCCAGGGACACCAAGAGCCTGCTTCCCAGGAAGACTATCCACATCTCTGTTTTAACAACAAATGTGGTTTTGCTGGGTAAATAAAAAGCAGTATTACCTCCTGCAGCCCGGGGCGTCTCTTAGGAACAGCTCCGGGCAGGAAAGGTCAGCTATTTCTCAATTCTCACCTTTCTACATCGCTTTGTTTGTGCAACCGCTAGCTCCTACGCACCGCTTAAGGCCAACATTCCTGAATTAGTAAGTGTCTGTACGCGGAGACCCGACCGACAGGATCGGTCCCCCTGGCTCAGGAAGGGCCGCGCCATCTCTGCTCTGCAGCAGAGACCGCACGCACTTCAGGGCACGAGTGACTGACACCAACACCCGCAGTCACAACTCCCCCACCCCAAAACATCCTCTGCCACAGCTTTTTTGGTTGTGTTTCGGGGCGGGTTAATGCCAGCCACCCTCAGGCGAGCCCTGGGCAGGGGCTCACCTGCACGTCGAAACTCACCACCGCCCTCGCTGCCTGTTGCTTTTCTCACCCCGTTCCACCGGCCCTGCGGCACAAGGACGGGCCAAAGGGCTCCGGGACACGACAGGCTACTCGGTTATGGTTCCAAACAGCCGCCCGTGCCCGCCTGCCCCAGCTCGTCACCCAGCACGGCTGGTAGATAAAAGCGTTAAGGGGAAGAAAGAAAAAAAATTAAAATCGGAAAGAAAAAGCAGCAGGGCGGGGCGGGGCCCAGTGCTCCCACGGAGCCGCGTTTAAAGCAAAGGAAAAAAGAACAGAGAGTGAAACCACACGGGGCGCCCGGGGGAGGCCGGGGCAGACGCGACGGCTGCTGCTCCCGCTCGCTCGGCTGGAAGGCGACGACCGGGGCCGGTCCCGGCAAGTCCCGACCCGCCCGGACACCACCCCCTTCCCCCCTGAAAACTTTTCAGCGCCCGAGCTCCCCCCGGCCGCCCATTTACCCGCTGGCCACCGCCGCTGGGCTCCCGCGCCGGTCCTGCCGCCGGCAGCGTGGCCCTGCGCGCCCCGTGGGGCCGGATCGCTCCCGCGTGGGGTCGGGCCGGTCTCCCGGGGCCACCTCCGCCTCTCCCCGCCAGCCGGCCGGGCCCGCCGGGGCAGCCCCCGCTCCCCGTTGAGCCCCCGCCTCCCGCCGTGGGCCGGTTTTTCCCCCCCCGCCCCGGCGTCACCGCAGAGAGCCCCGACGGTGGCCGGAGACGGGCGGAGGGCTCTCCGCTCTCCCCGCTCCGCCCGGGGCACGTCCGGGGTGGCAC